>OY747711.1:49466413-49728913 GCA_963556495.2 Valencia hispanica
TGGACAGTCAACAAGAAATGCTGTTTCAAGAAATACCTCAAAAAATATATAGAATGTAAAATGTTACATTTATTTCTAATATATTTAAGCAATAATTCTGCAAATTACTCAAATATAATCATTGCAAAAACAAATTTTAGGCTTTAAAAATGTTTTTTTGTTTAACCTTGACTTATACAGCTGAAACTCAATGAGACAGTCTAATTTTCAAGATAAACGTGCATAACATCAGCATGTTAACATGTCAGTTTACTTCTGATAATTTAGGGCTCATGGGTAATAAAGGGTAAATGGCTCACCTCCACATCAGACACCTTCATACGAGTCCCTTCCTTGCCCACAAATATATCATCCACATCTACCAGGATCTGACGGTCCAATGACAAACAAAGCCGTTTCCCTGTCAGGTAGCCAATGGCATCTACAAACACCAGCTTGTGAAGCCAATAGTTGAGATTATTTCCAAAAAGGACTCTTTGAATGCCATCGTGAAGCCCCAAGTCCTGCATCACAGTGGCATACAGGGCCTGCAGATGGCCAGATCCAAAATGTGCCAGGGAATCTGAGAACTTGGGCGTGGCTAGAAGAACTGGTTCATATGTAGAGTGGTTAGACAGGAAAATTGTCCAATCATCCCCTGGCAAAGAACCCTGCTCGAGCTGGTTGGGCTTGGTGATGTAAAGCAGTGGAGCGCTGGGGTTTATGCGGTAGTCCCTGAGTCCGAGGTGTGAGTGTAGAAAGAGGGGGAAACCTTTGAGCTGTGCACTATGAAGAGAGTTTTCAGTAGCTTTGAAGAATCCAATGACACCAACTCCATACTCGGCACAGTACTTGTCCAGCAAGTCCCGGTTCCACGCATCAAGGTTGACATATTTCAGCACATTTTCATAGATAATCAATGCGTAGCGTCCACGGTTCTGCTCCGTCAGTGCGGGCATGTCACCCTTAGCAGGAGCGATCTCTGTGCGGTAGTGGAAGCGACTTGATTCTAATATAGCAATGATTTCTTGGCCCAGTTGGGAATAGATGCTCTCCACAAACACCAGAACCACAGGGTCTGTCCTGGAATTGTCAATCATCTTTACCTCCTGAAGTCGTCCCTGTCGCAAAGGAAGGAAAAGAGGCGACCTTTGGCCTCCCGTCTCCCCACCATCGGGCCCAGTGCTCACTCCAAGAAGCGGCCCCCCACCTCCCTCACAATCACTGAAGGGTAAAGGTGGGGGATCCTTGATTTTGGGGCTATTGGAGACATAGTATGCTAGGAATGCCATGGAGAGCAAACAGAAGATTATCAGTGCCAGAATCAGGCGGTGAAGCTCCAGCTGGCGGACGCCTCGCAGTAGCTTCAAAATACCCAAGCCAGCGCCCATCCTGATGTCGGAGGAAAGCCAGAAAAGTCAGCAAGTGGCAGCGAATCCAAACAGACAAGGGCAGAGACGGGGAGAGGGAGTGAGTAGAGACCAGAATGGGGGAGGAAGATTGAGCAGTAAATACTGTCACTGAGCTGTGCTGATTAATAGCCATTTACACTAAGTCACCATGGCCAGCATCATTCATTACTTTTTTTCTCTTTAGCTCTGAAGTGCAAAAACCCCACAAAAAAATAAGATCAGGTTCTCAGTGAGACCTTGGATATCTGATGTCTATTGGGATCTGTTTGTAAAGAGCAGAGCTGACATCCCTACGTATGCGCTTTTTTCATCTCCATGATGTCCTTTTTGATGTAGGAGTCTCAGTGTAGCTGCTCTGGACTTCGGGACGGAACTCTCTCCGGCCACTCTTCCACGACATCTGAGACACTTTGGGAACAAGAAGCCAAAAGGACGATAAGCTAAACAAAACATGAAAAAGGGTGAGCTTTCTTTCAGTAGTCCCTAGTTCCTATATGGTACTTTTTCTGCACAATTCTGACAACAAAAGAAACAGCTTTGTTTCTCACCTTGAGAACATTGTAGATCCAAAATGAGTGGATGTCGATTGCAAAGGCCTCTGCAAAATGAAACATGACACGAGTATAAATGCTTGTGTCACTTTAACAACATTACATTTCCCTGTACTCCATGTTATTATTCACAAACAAAACGTTCAACTTATTTTTAACTCAAGGTGTGACAAAGTTCAGTTTAATCCAAACCACAATGGTGTCATACACAATAATAAACTAAGCTTATAGAGCCTTAAAAGACTGTTCATAACCTTTCCACAAAATTCACAAATCTTCATGTTTTTATTAGTGTTTATGAGGTAGACCCACACAAAGTACAGCCCAGCTGTGACCAGGAAGGAGAAGAATGCATTTTCTTTATAAACAATAAATAAATTCTGAACAATGCGAAAACGTGTTTGTATTCAGCATCCGGCTGCCTTCAGAAGTAACTGAGTCAGCCAATGGAGTGCAGCTGTGTGTAATTTAATATGTATATGGCCTCAGAGATTCTTTAAAGAACAATCAATATCATAAAGACCAAGAACCCAGCCGACTGGTCAGAAAGGAAGTTATGGAGAAGCTTAAAGCAGAGTTAGGTTCTAGAACAATATCAAGAGCTTTGAACATCTCAGAGCTCTGTTCAATCCATCATCTGAACATGGAGAGAAGATAGAAGATGACCCTAACCCTGTAGACCTACCAAGACATGGACGTCCACCTAGACTGACAGATTGGGCAAGGGCAACGTCAATTAGAGAAACAGTTAAGAGGCTATGGTAATTCAAGGAGCTGCTCAGATCCACAGCTCACATGGGGCAATCTACAGTGCTGAGAAAAATGATTTTCTTTAACATAGAAAGCACTGTTTTTTCTGTGAATGCTCCATCTTCTCAAACCCAGTCGGATATGTCAAATTGTCACTCCAACTGAGCCAGGTTCTGCTGGATGTTTCTTCCTGTTAGAGCACAGTTTTCCTTATTCACGGTCACTACATGCAAGCTCAGTATTAGGGATTACTCCAAAGCCACTACTGACAATGCAAGCGACTGTCTGCTGTCGCTACATGTCCATTCAGGAGGAGTGAATGCTTAAAGTCAATGACTCTAAGCAAACTGCTGGGTTTCCTAAGATAGAAAAATTTTAACCAATATGAATAACCACAACTGAACCTGATTACGTCATTTGATAACTAGGATCAATTGGAATTGATCTTCTTGACTAGGAATCTATTTGTATGACTGGATTAAATTGACAATTTTTTTAGGTGCGTTGAGGACGTGTTTTGAATTGGTGCTATAAAAATAAAATGATATGAATTAACCCCTTACAGATTTGTCACACTTTAAAAATGGAACATATTATGCAAACTTCCCTTTTTTCATCATTTTGTGTTACTATTTGGGTCTTTGGTGCCTCTATAAAACACCCGAAACATGATTAAAAACCATCCATCCATCTTTTTTTTGCAAATCTCTTGCTTCTACAAGCCGTTTTAAAAAGTGCCTTATTGTGACATCACAATAAGCAGAATTTCCATATAAACGCCCTCACCTGTCAAACTCAGTCCACCAATTCCAATTTCATGACATTCTCGTGTAGAAAACTCACAGCCTAGCCCCCTAAACAGCTAATTCTGAAAGACACTGAAATTTTTCAAGAATTGTGTTGGTGAGATCACTTTGTGCAAGTGTGATTTTGTGCAAAAAACTTTAACATGTTTTGTACAGCCCATAGACCTATTATAACTTTTTTTTAAACAGGCAAAATATGTCCCATTTAAAGTTTCAGATGAAATAAGTTTAATATGACAAAAACAAACTGAGTAATTACAGAAAGTAGTTTTCAAATGATGACTATACTGTATAAAAGAACGTTATATATCCAAACAAATGTGAAAAAGTATTTCCCCATAAACCAAATAACTGGTGTCACAACATCTCCCATCAAGTGCTTCTGATAACTGATAATATAGGGGTCATAATGTGTAATAAAGACTAAATGGCTCACCAGTGCATTAGACCCCTTCATATTATGCCCTCCTTGACCACAAATATATCATTCACATGTGTATATAGCACCAATTCACAACACGACTCATAACCTATGTTTATGTTTATCTAGCTGGGCCTAAATGTTTTTCTATTCAAACTGACACCTCTAACATTCCACTGAACATTGACAACATTGATGTATCAAGCATTGGGAAGACACTCTGTACAGGAAAGAAAGCATGCAATTTTGCTCTGATAACTAAGTGCACTGTAGCAGCCCGGTCACATGGGGATGGAGAACTGCTGCCGAGCATAAAACCTTCTCCAGCCGCCTCCTTTGCGCTCAGCTCTAACCCTTTGACGGACCCCTATCAACATCCTAGCATATAGCTGCTAACGCTAGCTGTACGCATCAATGGTGGATCTTCAAACTTGCACTTGTCATCTCCAGATTAACCTATGAACACTTTATCCTTCCTCTTCTCTTTCTACACAAACAACCAGTCCAGCTGGCGTGAAAACACCGGTATCACCCCCACTGTTTACCAACAGGAACATATGTATGTACCGCTAGCTACAGGCTATCAAAGGGACGTATGGCTAATTGAGGCAACATTTGCACGTTTCTACCTCAAGGATAAAAAAACTGTGGCTGATTTTTCACTTACCGGTATTTTACCTTATCAGAGAGCTATCTGGTTAAATAATATTAAGGTGTCTAGTTTAGAAAATTAGAGCTACAACTTAACTTGCGTCTACACTTTGCACAGCCATCTTGTTTATGAGAGCAGCCAGGACTGAACCAAACCATAAGCATGGGGGGGGGGGGTCGAAACCATAACCTGTTAACCAGCTGGTGGGGGTCTCTAAACGCCTCCTTATATACAATAATATGTAAATATCTGACACCGTGAATTGGAAAAATCCACTTTAAACTGAAACGTGTGTGTAAACTTCTCACGTACAGGTCTTTCTCAAAAAATTAGCAATTTGTGATAAAGTTAATTCTTCTCCATAATGTAATGATAAAAATTAAACTTTCATATATTTTAGATTCATTGCCCACCAACTGAAATATTTCAGGTCTTTTATTGTTTTAAAACTGATGATTTTGGCATACATCTTATGAAAACCCAAAATTCCTATCTCAAAAAATTAGCATATTTCATCCGACCAATAAAAGAAAAGTGTTTTTAATACAAAAAAAGTCAACCTTCAAATAATTATGTTCAGTTATGCACTCAATACTTGGTCGGTAATCCTTTTGCAGAAATGACTGCTTCAATGCGGCGTGGCATGGAGGCAATCAGCCTGTGGCACTGCTGAGGTGTTATGGAGGCCCAGGATGCTTCGATAGCGGCCTTAAGCTCATCCAGAGTGTTGGGTCTTGCGTCTCTCAACTTCCTCTTCACAATATCCCACAGATTCACTATGGGGTACAGGTCAGGAGAGTTGGCAGGCCAAATGAGCACAGTAATACCATGGTCAGTAAACCATTTACCAGTGGTTTTGGCACTGTGAGCAGGTGCCAGGTCGTGCTGAAAAATGAAATCTTCATCTCCATAAAGCTTTTCAGCAGATGGAAGCATGAAGTGCTCCAAAATCTCCTGATAGCTAGCTGCATTGACCCTGCCCTTGATAAAACACAGTGGACCAACACCAGCAGCTGACATGGTACCCCAGACCATCACTGACTGTGGGTACTTGACACTGGACTTCAGGCATTTTGGCATTTCCTTCTCGCCAGTCTTCCTCCAGACTCTGGCACCTTGATTTCTGAATGACATGCAAGTACTTTGGACCATGAGCTGTATGCCAAAATCATCCGTTTTAAAACAATAGAAGACCTGAAATATTTCAGTTGGTGTGCAATAAATCTAAAATATATGAAAGTTTAATTTTTATCATTACATTATGGAAAAGAATGAACTTTATCACAATATGCTAATTTTTTTGAGAAGGACCTGTAGGTGCACACTTTCAGACAGAAATCAGCACGTCTATGAGTTTAGGAGATTATTATTTATAGTGTGTTGTCTGATTTGTCAAATAATTTAAATCTGGATGACAATTTTACAAATGAAAACCCCAAATCCATTTTCTCAAAAAATGAATATTAAAATAAAGTCACAGCATTTCAATTGGTTTTAGGTGGAGACTTTGAGTAGGCCAATCCCTTTTTTTGGAAGTATTGAGTGATGGCTGTAGAGATTGTAGTTGTGCTTCTGATCACTGTCCTCCTCCATAAACAAAGCAGCCTTTGGGTCTCAAACTGCTGCCCCACCATTCTTCTTCATGATATTCTAGTCAAGAGCAGAATTCATGGTTACTTAATTTACGGTCATCCAGAAGTGAAACAGCCCAGAGCATACCACCCCTGCAGTGCAAGTATTGTGCCATAAAGAGATCGTCTGCCGCACGGGTTAGGTAACTGCATTTCTCGAAGTAACTCACTTTACTCATGAAGGATTAGATTTACCTAAAAGTTACTATTTATTATCTCTTCATGTTATTGTACCCATCACAGCAAACTAGGCCCTTCGCATTATTATAGATAACCCCAAAACAGCAAAATAAACGACAATTTTACTTGTCAAAAATTGATTATAACACCCTGTTTCCTCATGAAAGGTTAAATTGACCTAAAAAGGACTTTATCTAATATCTGTTGATGTAATTGTACCAATCACAGCAAACTGGATACTTTGTATCACCTTAAATATCCCCAAAATGGCCAAAAAGGACCAGTTTACTTGCCAAAAAGTTATTATAACATCATTCTTTCTTTCTTTCTTTCTTTCTTTCTTTCTTTCTTTCTTTCTTTCTTTCTTTCTTTCTTTCTTTCTTTCTTTCTTTCTTTCTTTCTTTCTTTCTTTCTTTCTTTCTTTCTTTCTTTCTTTCTTTCTTTCTTTCTTTCTTTCTTTCTTTCTTTCTTTCTTGTTGAATTAACTATAGACATAACAACATATTGGGTCATTTGCATCATCTTATGTAGTCCCAAAATGGCTAAGAAGGACTATTTTACTTTTCAAAAAAAAAATTATAACATCCTGTTTACTTATGAAGGGTTACATTTACCAAAAATGATTTTATTTATTAACTGTTGATGTTAATTTACCCATCACAGCATATTGCCTCCTTTGCATCATCTTAGATAACCCCAAAATGGCAAAAAGTAACCATAGGACTTGCCAAAAAGTAATCATAGCATCCTGGTTACCTATGAGGGGTTAAACTTGCCTCAAAATGGGTGTATCTGTTGATGTTATTGTACACATTGCTTCAAAGTCTAGAAGAAGTATATTAACATTTTGGCAAGTCAAAATTTACCATAATTTGATGATCATCAATTCAGTTCGGTTTTTTTTACATAGCGCCAATTTACAACACGTCATCTCAAGGTACTTTACAAGAAAAGTAATTTCAATTCAATCCTACATAGATTCCAATTAATCCTTTAGGTCGTTATTCCAATCAGTTTAAACGTTTTCTATCTAAGGAAACCCAGCAGATTGCATTGAGTCATTGACTTACAGCATTCACTCCTCCCGAATGAACATGTAGCGAGAGTAGACAGTCGCCTTCGTTGTGCTGTTGACCTTACAGCAATGCTTCATACTGAGCAAGCATGTAGTGGCAGTGGAGAGGAAAAACTCCCCTTTAACAAGAAGAAACCTCCAGCAGAACCAGAACAAGAACCTAGCTCAGTATGAACTGCCATCTGCCACGACAGACTGGGGTTTGAGAAGACAGAGCAAAGACACAAAAAGAGCAAAAGACCTGACGAAAGAGTACTTTCTATGTTAAAGAAAGTTAAAAGTTGATCACAGGCGAGGGAGAACGTTCAGTTACTGGGACCATCATCCCAGTCGATACAGTTCTCCAAGAATGCCTCACAGTTGAACAGAATGCCAGATCAGGTGTCGCCTTTATGGAGAGAAATACACTGAGAGAAAACATAAAGGTAATAGTCGAAATAACAGGAAATTATACAGTTAGAGTAGTAGAAGAAGAAAAGCAGCCAAGTGAAGAAGAGTGGTCAGTCTGTCCTCCAATTGTCTAAGCCTAAAGCAGCATAACTACAGAGATAGTTCAGAATAACCAACTGTAACTGTAAGCTTTATCAATAGCAAAGTTTTAAGCCTAGGCTTAAAAGTAGACAGAGTGTCTGCCTTACGGACTAAAACTGGGAGCTGGTTCCACAGGTGAGGAACCTGATAACTAAAAGAGCTGCCTCCCAGTAAACCTGCAGTCTGAGAGCGAAGTGCTCTGTTAGGAACATATGGAACGATCAGATCTCTGATGTATGATGGAGCTTGATTATTAAAGGTTTTTTATGTAAGGAGGATCTTCAATTTTATTCTGGATTTAACAGGAAGGCCATGACGGGAAGCTAAAACAGGAGAAATGTGATCTCTCCTCCCCCTCCCCCCTTCTTTTTTGTAATACTTGCACAACAATCTATATTTATTCAAGGCTTTGAAGCAACATATGCTAAATTTCCAATTGAGGGTATTGACCAATGAGCAGCAAGCAAGGAAAAGCTCATTGCTCTAATAAAATTTACAATGACAGTATAAGAGAACGTTTCTGACAAAAAACAACATATGACTTCAGCAACAAACCTTATTAAAGAAGTTATCAGAAGCTCATACAATTAGTGTTAATGCTAAATGGAATTAGTTACAGGATTGGTTAATTTTTTGGGGATCAACTTAAACTTAATTGTATTTTTATTTGAAAAGCTCTTTAAAAACTTTATTCTGCTGGTATGTGCACAGTAAGAGAAGGGGAGAAATAAAGTAATTGTGAGGCACATTTCACCCTTCATAACAGGATGCTATAATCACTTTTTGACATGTCCAATGGTTCTTCTTCATCAATTTTGGGGGTATCTAAGATGATACAAAGAGTCCAATGTCTTGTGATGAGAGCTATAACATCAACAGATAATAAAGTTATTTGGGGCATATTGAACCCTTAGGTAAACATGATAGTATAATCACTTTTTTGGCAAGTAAAATGTTCCTTTTTAGCTATTTTAGGAGTATGTAAACAAGTTAACGACTTGAATAACTCGATGCAATCTGCTGGGATTCCTTAAATAGGAAACTAACTAAAACTTTAAACTAATTGGAATTTTTGTATTGTATTTGATTGTATTGAAATGACTTTTCTTGTAAAGTGCCTTGAGATGACATACGTATGTTGTGAATGGGCGCTATATAAATAAACTGAATTGAAACTGAATTGAATTGAATTGAACGTAAGATGATGCAAAAGATCCAGTATGCTGTAATGGGTACAATAACATCCATCCATCCATTTTCTGTACCGGTCCATCCTATGCAGGGTTGCATGGGGGGCTGGTGCCTTTCTCCAGCAGTCACAGGGCGAGAGGCGGGGTACACCCTGGACAGGTTGCCAGTCCATCGCAGGGCAACACAGAGACATACAGGACAAACAACCATGCACTCACACACTCATACCTAAGGGCAATTTACAGAGACCAATTCACCTAACAGTCATGTTTTTGGACTGTGGGAGGAAGCAGGAGTACCTGGAGAGAACCCACGCATGCACAGGGAGAACATGCAAACTTCATGCAGAAAGACCCCAGGCTGGGGTTTGAACCCAGGACCTTTTTGCTGCAAGGGGGTACAATAACATCAACAGATAATAAATAATGGCATCTTTAGGAAGATTTAACCCTTTATAGGTAAACATGATGTTATAATCACTTTTTGGCAAGTAAATTGGTTGTTTTCTGCCATTTTGGGGGTATCTATGATACTGCATAGCGCCAAGTTTGCTGTGATGGGTACAATACCATCAAGAGATAATAAAGTAATTTTTAGGTAAATGTAATCCTTCATGAGTAAAAAGGATGCTGTAATCACTTTTTGGCAAGTCCAATTATCTTTTTTTTTTTTTTGCTATTTGGGGTGTGTGTAAGATGATGCAAAGGACCCAGTATGCTGTGTTGCCTACAATTAATTCAACAAGAGAAAAATACAGACATTTTGAGACATATTTAACCCTTCCTAGGTAAACAGGATGCTATAATCAGTTTTTGGCATGTAAATTTGTCCTTCTTAGCCATTTTTGGAGTAGGCTACATAAAATTATGCAAAGGACTCAGTATGCTGTAATGTGTACATTAACATCAACAGATAGTAAATAAAGTCATTTTTAGGTAAATCTAACCCTTCATGAGTAAACAGGATGCTCTAATCAATTTTTGTCAAGTCAAATGGCCATTTTTTGCTTTTTTGGGGGGAATTTATAGAAAATGCAAAGGATGCTGTGATGTGTACAATAGCATCAAGAGAAAATAAATAAAGTAATTTTGAGCCACATTTAATCCTGCATAGGTAAACGTGATGTTATATTCACTCTTTGGTAAGTAACAATCCTAATCCTAAGGTTTTCCATGTGCTGAAATTGACTATTTATGCTTTAATCTTGTCACCTTGTTGGAAGGAATTTTACCAATCTAATTTAAGACCTCTCTTAAAGGGACAGACACCAGTTTAATTTTCTGACTCCTAGGCTCTCTCAGGCTTTTGTTTCACCTTCCAGCGTGCTCGTTCATTTCTGTAAAGAGAAGCAATAAGAAGCAATAGACAACAGTATAGATTTTGTTAGCAACACATCTGCAGATGGGCTCAGCTTCAGGAGAATTCTCCCTTCAACTGAGCGCCGGACTACACCGGCACACAGCTTTTATTGAACCACAAGTTGCATAAACCCCCTACCCCTCATACATCTTTTCCTACAGAATAACTGTCAAAGCATCTTCACATAAGGCAACGCGTGATCTACTACACTCTGATTGATTAATCACTGTTGCTAAGAGTTTCCGCATGTACTACAGAATTAGACCCACAGGAAACAACTTTGTGCACTCTATATGAACCCCAGACAAGTCATTTATTCAGCAGGAACATAATTTTAAAGGTCACATGCAAGTCATCTAAGCAGGAACATACATTTAAAGATCACAAGCCCCCTCACGCAGATGTTTTTTCCGTTACGCCCTGTTAGGCAAGAAACTTAGTCTTACACCCAAGTGTACGCTCTCATACATTTACAGAATTTCTATCTCTTCATCTCCCTCTTTTGACTTCTTATTGTAAAAAGAGGTCATTATATATATATATATATAAAGAAAAAATGTTAGGTATCACACTTATACACATCTAATGCACTCATTAACTCTTCAACAAATATAAAATATAAGGTTTATAAAAACACTGGTTTTGGTTGTTACATCACTCACACCCTTGTTAAGCTGGTAATAGCTTGTACTGGGGGCCAACAACCTTGAAACCTTCACTAAGCTTGCTTAATCACCTTAACAATCATAACAATTTTGAGTTCTTTTTCTCTGGAACTTTTTCGGATTAGCAGTCAAGTCATCTTCTTCTAGCATCTTCTAGGAATTGTGATCATCCAGCTCGTTTTTCTATGACCTAGGGTGAGAGGGTACTAGCACATCACCCATATGCAGCTAACAGTGTATTTCTTCAGTTCCTTTGGGTTTGACAACCCTCAGGACTCTTTACGCAGACCAGAGGATTATTCTGCCTCTTTGCCAGGGGTCTGAGCTTTTCCTCCAAATCCTGCGCTTCAAGGTGCCCTGCCACCTAATGGTGTAGGTGTGCTGAAGTTGGAAACCTCTTAGTAGAGGGTTCAAGTGGATCCTGGGTTGAATGGTCTGCTCCTTGATGTTCTGCTCCCGTTCTGGCTTGTTGCTCCTGGATGTCATCTTGGGTGCGTCCTGGCTCCTCAGTGGGAGTGCATTGGCTCCAGTCTTTTTCTTTAGTCGGACAACCTGGGAGATCCTGTCCACCACCTCATATGGTCCCGTCCACTAGAGTTCAGACAATCCTGTTGTGTTAATCTTTAGGATTACCCAACGAGCCTTGTGTGGATCTGAATCTGGTCTGGTTGGCTGCTGGTCTCGCACCTGGTCAACAAAGCCTAAAAGAACAGCTCCCAACTACTTATAATTACTTACATACTCACCTTTACTTTTTTAAGGTACGTTCAATTTCAGTTCCAGAAAAATGTTTCCTCGTGATAAATTCATAAGGATAAACCCTGTTTCCTAATTTAAGAAGCTCCTAATAGCCATCAATGCTGTTATTAAGTCATCCACCCAATTCATTTTTGTCTGTGCACAGATTTTAGCCAATTTGTTTTCAAATTTGGCTTCATTCTTTCCACTTTTCTTTAGGACTGTGATAGTAAACAAGTTAGAGGTGTTTTGAAAACAATTTTTCTGTTTGCTTTATCCATAATTGGATCTAATTTGAGATTAATTTCTTATGCATTTGTCCTTTTTAAAAATCTCTCTTACTCACCTCATAGTTCTAAGTTGCGCCGCAGTGATCGGCCTCACTAACACAAAATCAAACTATTAACCAGACTGCCAATTTAACAATATAACCAAACATGACTACATCATAATATACAAACTAATATAAATCATAGGCAACAGTTGAAATGAAAATCCTTATCATTTGAAACAGTCAACTGTCTGATGCAACTCCTTTCCATCTACACCCTCAAAACATCACAGAGATCAACAAAAGCGCACAAGACTGACTATACAAACATTAGGTCTATCTGTAAAAAAATCTATTGCTTTTGCTTTATGTTGAAATCACAGAAATCATCATTGACGCAACACACATTCTAAAAATCCTGTATCAAAAATTAACAATACTGAAAACAGCCTAGACCATAAAGAACTTTTTCTTAAAATATATAGAAGGGTTTACTTTAAGTACTAAAGAACATAATGTAAAATGATTTTTTCTAATTATACTTTCTTGCAGATTCCTTTAATGAATGTATTTCTTTTGCATCAAGCTGTGGTAAAAGTAATTGCCTTTCAAAAGTCCATCAGCTTTAGATCATGGCCAAAGTTTAAGTGTGGTAAACCTAAAGTAACTGTTAAATTGAATCCCTACTAAAAACTGTTGGAAAGGTGTTTTCACTCTAATTTAAAGCCTCTCTTAAAGGAACAGACACCCATTTAATTTTATGACCCCTGGGCTCTCTCGGGCTCTTATTTCACCTTCCAGCGTGCTCGTTCATTTCTGTAAAAAGGAGCAATAAGAACAACAAACAACAATTATATATTTTAACAGCGAGACGTTGTACGCTGGGCTCAGATCTCTTAACTGGGAACAGCTCTACGTCAGCATAACGTTTTTATTGAAACAAGAGTTTGCAGGAAACCCCTCCCACATAGATCTTCGTTCACAGAATAATGGTCAAAGCTTCCTCACAGAAGGAACACATGATGTACTACATTCTTCTTGATTGTTCAATGTTTCTAAGTGTTTCCACTTTGTATAAACTCTTAGACAAGTCATATATTGAGCAGGAACATCCTTTTTAAAGGTCACGTGCAAGTCATCTATCAGCCGGAACACAACCCCAAGGATCACATGTCTGTTTCCCCCTGTTAGACAAGAAACTTAAATGTACACACAAAATAAATGTACTCTCAACATTTACAGAATTTTTATCTCTTCACAACCAAATCCCACTTCTCAGTGAAAAAACTAAACACTTCATCATCATCCGAACTATTAGGGAGATAAGGCTTGGGTGCTAATCTGTATGTTGGTTTACAGGAAACAAGATGTCGTGTCGGTCAGAACACAGGAATAAAAGGCTAGGAGATGCAGTATCTTCTTTTAACAGGCTTCAATGGCCGGCCTCTTTATTGTGAAGACTCAGTGTTGTAACAGTTCTGTAAATAATAATAATAAACAGTATATTTTAACATCAGGTATTTAGAATAAATCACTTAAATATACAAGTGGCAAATACACCACTAATAATCCACAATAACAGTCAGCATCTACACCTCTGGCAGTAAACTAACTTAGGTGGTCCAACAGCACCATCTACTGGTTAAGCTGCACCTCTCGCAGGGAGTGCTCTCACACAGCGCGCCACTCTCCCCCGCATTCCCCCTCCCCCCACTGAGCAATTAACTGTTCCCGCTGCAACACTCCAGCTGCGAGCCCGCGGCACACAGAACTACAGTAACAAATGGAACAGAAAGCGGTTCACTTATAAACTAAGATAAGACTATATCCACTGCTCAGCAGGAAGGAAATATAAATACAGGGATAAACTAGTGTGCTACGTGACACATGCAACACATATATAAACGAACAGTACTCACATTTGTCATCCACTGAACACTCGGAGCATCACAATAAAGGCACACATCAAACTTTGAGCTAACTCTCCAACAAACTACCGAGAGTCTTGCAGGTAGAAGGAATGAACATTAGCTCTGCTAGTGGCTCCCGCTAGAACAGCCTCAGACATAACTACGTCACTTCCCACAAAAACTACAGATGTCCTTCAAAATAATGGCCTTTTATACAGCCGCCCCCAAATGTGCATGGAACATTTGCATCAAATAAAAGGCTTAATCAGTCTTAAGAGTGTACAGAACTAGGAGGATCATCTTCTCCTGAAGGAAGAGCGGGTAATATCACCAACCGGGCCACGGGCCGAGTGAAGATGTGTCCTTTGATGTTGACGTCAGCTGATCTGACGCGTCCATCATCACTGCGATGAACCATGGTAACACGCCCAACTGGCCACTGGGCTCGAGGTAGATGTGGATCCACCAACATGACCACTGCTTCATCTTGCAGGTCAGGTGGAGAGGATTGCCATTTCTGTCTTGTCTGCAATCCAGGAAGGTATTCCCTAATGAGCCTGGACCAGAATTGATCTGCCAGGATCTGGGAATGTCTCCAGCGATGCCGGCTCAACATATCAGTTTCTGGGTACACCACTGGAGGGAGTGAGCCATCAGGTCGCCCCATAAGCAGACTGTTTGGGGTCACAGGGTCGGGGTCTGCTATGTCAGCTGATACATAGCCTAATGGTTTCGAGTTGAGGATGGCCTCCACCTCCAAGAGCACTGTGAGGAATACTTCCTCAGGGACAGGCTGAGCTCCAATGAATGTGTAGAGGGCAGATTTGACTGACCGGATTTCTCGCTCCCATACGCCACCAAAATGAGGAGCAGCTGGAGGGTTGAAGTTGAACTTGATCCTCTGATGGGCCAGCTGTTGCTGCAATGTTGGCCCCATATTCTCGAAAGCCTCCCTCAGTTCTCGTTCAGCACCTTTGAAATTGCTCCCCTGATCTGACCACAGTTCTGCTGGAGTCCCTCTCCTGGCGATAAAACGTCTAAGAGCCATCAAATAGGAGTCTGAATCCATGTTCTTCACTAGATCCAAATGAACTGCTCTGGTGGTCAAGCATTTAAAAATGATGCCCCAGCGTTTCTCTAGACGACTGCCGACTTTCACCATCATGGGCCCAAAACAATCCACACCAGTGGAGTAGAAGGCTGGTTTGTGTAGCCTAAGACGAGCAGCAGGAAGATCCGCCATCCGGGGAATGGAAGGCCAACCTCTCCAACGTTGACATTCCACACAGGCCCGTTGATGCTTACGGATTGCCTCTTGTCCTCGAAGGACCCAATACGATCTCCGCGAAAACTCGCTCAGGACCAGGATGGTGTAGATCACTATCGTACTTCTGGATCAGAAGAAGGGCAGCTGGATGGGATGAATCTAAAACAACAGGGTGAATGGGCATGTCTAAGCCTTCCAACCGTCTAAGGCGGCCACCCACTCTTATTAGACCGCAAGTCTGGTCAAGTACAGGGGCTAAGGTGAGAAGACGACTTGAGGGTGACACTGGTTTCCCTGCTGCAAGTAGCTTGTAGTCCTCAGGAAAGGATTGCTGTTGAGCTTGCTGCAGGACCTTGAGTTCAGCTTGCTTGCATTCTTCTGCCGTGAGTGGGTTAGTGGGGCTTGGTGTTGCTTTAAGCTCTTGAGCTGCAGCATCCACAAGCTCCTGCCAAGAACTGTACCTCTTGTCATCTGGGGCACCACTCACGGTTGATGTGGCTGTAGCTCCACAGAAGGTGATTTTCCGGAGCTCAGCTTGGTCCTCTTGTTGTTCAATGCTGGGCCTTTCAGGCCAGCTATCCGGGCTTTGTAGAAGGAAAGATGGTCCCTGGGACCATCTGTTTGGACACTTAAGCTCTTCCAGGGTTTTACCTCTTGTCAGATAATCTGCAGGGTTTTGATCTGAATCCACGTAGCACCAGCTGTTATACTCCGTCAGCTCCTGTATCTCCGCCACCCTTGCTCCAACAAAAACCTTGTAGCGACAGGACGGGGAATGGAGCCAGGTGAGCACTGTAGTGGAGTCCGACCACAAGATAATGCGTGCTATCTCCAAGGTAAGTTCCCTCTTGAGAAGACTGGCGAGCTGTGCGGCTACAAGGGCTGCACACAGTTCCAGGCGAGAAATGGAGTGCACACGTTTAGGAGCTACTTTGGAACGAGCAAGAAGAAAGGAAATGTGTCTCTGACCCACTTTATCTTCTGACCTCAAGTAGGCTACAGCCCCATAAGCCTGTTCCGAAGCATCTGCGAAGATGTGCATTTCATACTTGACAGCATCATGATCAAAGTTGGAGGGTAAATAAGCGCGTAAATAAGCGCGAGGAAAGGTGAGAAGAGGCAGTAACTGCAGTTCTTCCTCCCAGCTGGACCAGGCTTTGAGCAGAGCAGCAGGTAAATTTGGATCATCCCAACTTCGTTGCTTGTCCCACAGTTGCCGAACGATGAGCTTTGCCTTAGTGGTGAAAGGCAACAAGTAACCCAACGGGTCATACTGGGAAGCTACAACTCTGTAGATGTTCCTGAGGGTTGGTGAATCGTAGGACACTGGTCTCTGCTTGTAGCTCAGATAATCGCTCTCCCAGTTCCAGCTTAGACCAAGTGTGGATTCCTAAGGGTTGACCCTGTTCTGGGCTAGCCACAGATCTAGGCTCTGAGATCTGGCATCTTGGGGCAAGTGATCCAGGATGCTCGGCTCATTGCAGGCCCATTGCTGCAGCTCGAAACCAGCAGAAGACAGGAGGTCTCGAAGACGATCCACGAGATGCTTAGCTTCCCTTGATGTGTGCACACTCTGGAGGCAGTTGTCCACATAAAAGCAATGTTCCACAGAGAATCGCAGAAGGTCATCAGGCTGGCAATGGTCAGCAACATGGCGCTGCAGTGCATATGTGGCACAGCAGGGACTGCTAGTGGTGCCAAAAGGTAAGACCTGCCACTCGAACACTCTTGGAGGAACATCCATCTTCAGGTCGCACCATAGGAACCTCAATAGGGGCCGATCTTCAGGTAGGAGGCGAACCTGATGAAACATCCCTTTGATGTCTCCACTAACAGCAATCGAGTGTTCCCGGAATCTTAGTAGTACCCTCACTAGGGAGGCTCCCAGGGTGGGCCCAGGCAACAAGTATTTGTTCAGATTTTGCCCCTGATATTGGTGAGAACAGTTGAAGACCAGCCGATTCTTACCATTGTGGGCGACTAGGTGATGTTGGATGAACCAGCACTCTTTGGACGGTTCCTCTTGGGTGACCTCTTTCACAACTCCTGCTCCAATGAGCTTCTGCATTTCTGTTCTGTAGATCTCCGCTCGTTCAGGATCCTTTAGGAGCCGCCGCTCAGTACTCCGCAGTAGAGTCATTACTGACTCCTTTGGGGCGTAAAGTAAGGGCATGGCTGCATGACGTAGCAGTGGTGTGGCGTACCTTCCGACGCCATCAACCTCAATATGGACGGTCTTCGCCTCCAGTAGTGAGACTGCCTGTTGATCCTGTTTTGATCGAGTCACCTACCTCTCTGGTCGGTAAGGTACCGTGTCAACCTGCCAAAGCCTCTCAACATGGCGGTATAACTCATCCATCTGTTGCGGGAAGGAGGTGAACAAACAATGCACCGGGTGTGCTGGCCGCCCCCTAACATGGATGGGGCCTTGGAGGGTCCATCCCAGCCTTGTGTGAACAGCGGCGGGCCCACCAGGTGGTCCAAGTCTGACTGGTTCCACAGGTGTGATGAGATGGACCTGATCAGAGCCAAGAAGGAGCCATGGTTTAGCATCCTTTAAGGCAGGTATGGCAAGGCCACGGAGATGTTTGTACTTCGTCTGCAGCTGCTCAATTGGGTAAGAGTGCTGGGCCAGGCTAAGGCGACTGGCAGTAAAACCACCATCGATCTTGTACTTAATCTGGGGATCGGTTGCTGGAGAAACATGAAAAGATATTTTGTGTCCTTGAAGCACTTGAATATCCTGCTGGACTGTTCGCAGGGGAAGATCTTCTGGGCTGCCCTTTATTCCCAACAGTTTGGCTGCAGCTGGTAGCAACATAGATCTCTCTGACCCATCGTCCAGGAGAGCAAAGGTGCTCAGTCGGCGCCCATTATAGTGCAAGAGCACTGGAATGACTTTCAGCATGACTCGATTTCCAGCTGCAGGTCGGTCAAGGTAGAGGGAATCGGAGGCAGAATTAGTTAGGCAGCTCTCTTCCTTTCTGGCCACTTCCTTGTTGGGTTTCTCTGGCCTCCGATTTATCTCATGAAGAGCCAAAAGGTGTTTCCCATTACAGATACTGCAAGGCTTCTTTAAGGTGCACTGAGCTGCTTGATGGTTCTGTGCACAGCGCCAGCACCGTTGGTTCACCTGAATCCACCCTTTGAGCTGCTCCTTGGAGAGTTTTGCAACCTCTTCACACTGACTGAAGTAGTGTTCAGTACTCTGACAATAGGCACAGTAGGCTTTACTTACAGGTCTCTTCTTCTCAGGGCTTAGCATATGTGTGGAGATCTCTGTGGGAGGTTCTCCAAGACCATGTAGGACGGTCACCTGTTTTGCAGTCCGACCATCAGCTCTGGTAGACTGTCTATCTTTGCTGCTCTTACTACTGACATGGCTGTCAAAGCTCAGGCACCATGACTCGTAGCTGAGCCACTCTGACAAATCATGCAGTGTATGTGAAGTCCCAGGCTGCTTAAACTGATGTCTACGGAAGTCCGCTCTCTGTTCAGCAGGAAGTTTGCTCAGAAGACGGGCTACGTGCGAACCACAGTTTAGTTCAATCTCTCCTTCTGGGCCCAAGATCTGCAGCAAACCGACTAAAGACTGGATCTGGAGTGAAAACCTCTGGAAAGCTGCCGAGTCACCACGCTTAACTTCAGGGGCCTCTAAGACATTAGCAATCTTCCTTAGAGGTAGCTGATGAGGCTGAGCAAATTTATCAAACAGGGCTCTCTTGGTGTCAGTGTAAGGGGTGAGTGAATTTAGAAAAGCGTCAGCTATTAGCCGAGCTTCCTCCAACTTCAAGTGATCCACAAGAATCTGATACTTGAAAAGTTCTGTGGAATCTGCTGGGAGCAGATTCACCAAAGCGATGCGGAGTCTGGCAAACTCACTGGGGTCTGGATGGCTAAACTTGGGCATAGTCGGTTTAGGGCCTCTATACACTTGTTCTGACACCGAAACTTGGGCAGGAAGGTTAGGAGGGGGCAAGGTGGATGCAACCCTGGTGCCTGTTTGAGGAGGACTGAAGCCCGCAAAGGCAGGAGCGGAGTGAGAGAGTGACTGATAGGGCTGTGCTGGGGGATAAGGCAGGGACTATCTGTAGGGAGCAGATTTTGTGAGCTGATGAGGTGGTGAAGCGGACCTGGAAGTCTTAGACGTTACCCTGGCCTGATTCTGAGGAGTTTGCGTGACTGGCAAATTATATGCCTCTTGTCCCACCAAATTGAGACCACTCATTCCTCGAAGCAGATCATCCTCTGGTTCAGGCCATGGTGGAGGATCAGGCCAATCCTCTTCATCTTCCTCCGCTTGGTGGATTGGAGTGCTTTGGTGTTGAGCTACTGCAGCAGTGGCTCCAAGGGGTTTGTAGCTGCTGGAACTTGAAGCTGATCCAGGACGCTGGATCAACGAGCGAACTACTGCAATCAGCTCCTTCATCTCATTCCGGGCCACATGGAGTTCCTGTAGGGTGGAATGAACGGCTTGTTGGGATTGCTGAAGCTTATCATTCTCTTCCTGAAGGGCTCTGATATTTAGATGGGAAGAGGGGTCTTGATAATAGCTCCACTGAGAGGGAGTAGTAGCTCCAGGTAGGAAGTCTGTGGCTGGATTTCCCCTCCGAAGGCGACCCGGGGCTAGCTGAGGTGTCTCATAATGAGCAGCATTCCCCTGTAAGCTACCAAATGAAGGCTGAGAAGGATGGAATGGGGACTTATAGGTTGGAACCTCCAGGGGAAGAAACACACCCCGCCGTGGAGAGGGAGGTAGTGATCTCCATTCTGATGGGTCTCTTACACAGTCCACTTCAAAATCCTGAAGCCTGGCAGGTCTACGTAGTTGACGTTTAGGTCGTGCATCAAGATAAACTTCGTCATCTGACTGCATCTTGAATGCTGTATCCGGCTCGAAGGACCAATATTTGGGAGATAAGGCTTGGGTGCTAATCCGTATGTTGGTTTACAGGAAACAAGATGTCGTGTCGGTCAGAACACAGGAATAAAAGGCTAGGAGATGCAGTATCTTCTTTTAACAGGCTTCATTGGTCGGCCTCTTTATTGTGAAGACTCAGTGTTGTAACAGTTCTGTAAATAATAATAATAAACAATATATTTTAACATCAGGTATTTAGAATAAATCACTTAAATATACAAGTGGCAAATACACCACTAATAATCCACAATAACAGTCAGCATCTACACCTCTGGCAGTAAACTAACTTAGGTGGTCCAACAGCACCATCTACTGGTTAAGCTGCACCTCTCCCAGGGAGTGCTCTCACACAGCGCGCCACTCTCCCCCGCATTCCCCCTCCCCCCACTGAGCAATTAACTGTTCCCGCTGCAGCAACACTCCAACTGCGAGCCCGAGGCACACAGAACGACAGTAACAAATGGAACAGAAAGCGGTTCACTTATAAACTAAGATAAGACTATATACCCTGCTCAGTAGGAAGGAAATATAAATACAGGGATAAACTAGTCTGCCACGTGACACACGCAACACATATATAAACGAACAGTACTCACATTTGTCATCCACTGAACACTCGGAGCATCACAATAAAGGCACACATCAAACTTTGAGCTAACTCTCCAACAAACTACCGAGAGTCTTGCAGGTGGAAGGAATGAACATTAGCTCTGCTAGTGGCTCCCGCTAGAACAGCCTCAGACATAACTACGTCACTTCCCACAAAAAACTACAGATGTCCTTCAAAATAATGGCCTTTTATACACGAACAATGTTAATTTTTCTCAATTTTTCTTGAGACACTTTTTTGGGAGTT
This sequence comes from Valencia hispanica, assembly GCA_963556495.2. Classification (NCBI taxonomy): domain Eukaryota; kingdom Metazoa; phylum Chordata; class Actinopteri; order Cyprinodontiformes; family Valenciidae; genus Valencia; species Valencia hispanica. The sequence continues at coordinate 49,487,580 of OY747711.1, forward strand.
TTTTTTCATCTACCTTACCTCAAAATTATTTATTTAGATGTTAAATATAATTTTTTTTATTTTAAAACAATTCCCTCTATGGTAACTAGTACCAAGTATGTTAGTATACATGTATATGAATTTCTAATGTGTTAAATCTGGTTAGAGGAAGAATACCTAATGTATCTATTTTTATTCATTTATGTTCCTAACAGCCTAAGTTTATTAAACCTATAATTTTACAAGATTTTACTACATCACAGTCTATTTTTATTCATTCATTTTCTGAGCTGATGAAGCCTAATACTCATATAATAGAAAACTATGATTTTAACCTATATTAACGAAAAGACTGTTGATGGTGGTCCCCCTGTTTAAAAAGGGGGGCCACAGAGTGTGTTCCAACTATAGGGGTATCACACTTCTGAGCCTCCCTGGTAAGGTCTATTCAGGGGTTCTGGAGAGGAGGGTCCGACAGATAGTCGAACCTCGGATCCTGGAGAAACATTGCGGTTTTCGTTCTGGTCGTGGAACACTGGACCAGCTCTACACCCTCAGCAGGGTCCTGGAGGGTGAATGGGAGTTCGCCCAACCGGTCTACATGTGTTTTGTGGACTTGGAGAAGGCGTTCGACCGTGTCCCTCAGGGAGCCCTGTGGGGGGTACTCCGGGAGTATGGGGTACCGGGCCCCTTGATGCGGGCTGTTAGGTCCCTGTACGACCGGTGCCAGAGTTTGGTTCCCATTGCCGGCAGTAAGTCGGGCTTGTTTCCAGTGAGAGTTGGACTCCGGCAAGGTTGCCCTTTGTCACCGCTCCTGTTCATAACTTTTATGGACGGGATTTCTAGGCGCAGCCAAGGTTTTGAGGAGATACATTTTGGTGGCCTCAGGATCGGGTCTCTGCTTTTTGCAGATGACATGGTCCTGTTGGCTTCATCGGAACGTGATCTACAGCTTTCGCTGGAGCTGTTCGCAGCCGAGTATGAAGCGGCTGGGATGAGGATCAGCACCTCCAAATCCGACGCCATGGTCTTGACCCCCAAAGGGTGGGGTGCCTTCTCCGGGTCGGAGATGAGGCACTTCCCCAAGTGGAGGAGTTCAAGTATCTGGGGGTCTTGTTCACAAATTAGGGAAAAATGGAGCGGGAGATAGACAGATTGGTAGGGCATCTGCATTTATGCGGGCGCTGTACCGGTCTGTCGTGGTAAAGAGAGGGCTGAGCCGAAAGGCGAAGCTCTCGATATACCGGTCGATCTACGTTCCTACCCTCATCTATGGTCACGAACTCTGGGTGGTGACTGAAAGAACAAGATCACGGATACAAGTGGCTGAAATGAGTTTCCTCCATAGAGTGTCTGGGCTCTCCCTTAGAGATAGGGTGAGAAGCTCAGTAATCCGAAGGGGGCTCAGAGTAGAGCCGCTGCTCCTCCAGACCGGGCATCTGGTCAGGATGCCTCCTGGATGCCTCCCTGGTGAGGTGTTTCGGGCACGTCCCACCGGGAGGAGGCCCAGGGGAAGACCCAGGACATGCTGGAGGGACTATGTTTCTCGGTTGGCCTGGGAACGCCTTGGGACTCCTCCCGAGGAGCTGGCCCAAGTGGCTGGGGAGAGGGAAGTCTGGGTCTCTTTGCTTAAGCTGCTGCCCCCGCGACCCGACCCTGGATAAGCTGAAGAAAACGGATGGATGGATGGATGGATGGATGGATGGATGGATGGATGGATGGATGGATGGATGGATGGATGGATGGATGGAGGTGTGACTACATTTGTGAAGGAGCAAAGTTCGGGTATTCATTACTTAATAGCTGTGACACCTCCAGGCAATCCAGGTTTTTCTCAGACACCAGGCTGAGCGTGATAGCTGTGGAGACATTAATCATATATGTCCCAAAGCAGTGTCCGTTGATCTCTTTTAGAATCCAACAACAGTCACACAGTTCAGTCCCCAATGGAATTCACCATATGACAGGATATGTGTGGCTCCTTCCCCAGTTGTTAGGTTTTTTCATGGGAGTGTGTCCATATTGATTGGGATCAAAGCTCTGATCTCCATTCAGCAAAGTTCTGTAGCATGTGGGCGGGGTGGCTTTTTCGTCTCGCTCACGTGGTCCCCCTCTGTGACCATATCTCTTTCTCTGTTCACATGACATTTCTGGGCTTCAATCCACCCTTCATACCACAGAGGTGACAGGCTCTTCCCTTCGCATCCACTCCAACTTCAACTAAACACACACATGAAAGCTAATCTGGTTCAAACCTTCCCCTTTAACCTTCCCCATTGATTGTAATCCGATCCCTGAACTGGAGGATAACACAGAACCCATGGAATCACCCAAGGGGCAGGGAATTTAGGGTGGATTTTGGTAGAGTTGCCCATGCCACAACACATTTTCCTTTCTCTCTTTTCTCATCTACACTGTAAAAACTAACATGCATCATAATAAACAAAGCAAATCATAATAACCTAGTTAAGTAATTTGTCATACTCAAAAGTGATTAATACATTTTCAGTATTTCAACCTTAGGGTCCGTGGGGCTAATGTGCAGGTCCCTTGTTACAGCGGCCTGCACAACTACTGTCTGTACAGAAGTTATGAAATCAAAGTACATTATTAAAAGTAAGCTACATAGCTACTACATAGTACTCTATTGACTAAACCAGCTGGGTTGAGATATTTAAGAAACTCCTGCACAACTTAGAAAGGGAAAGAAATTAACTATCAGCAGCATCATACTGTTATCAAAGTAAGAACAAAACCTACAGCTATGCTTTCCTTGCAAATAATTTCTCTTATTTGGAATTAGGGCCTATATTGTCTTTGAGACAGGCAGAAGGTTTAAAGGGTAAAAGAAAAATTGATTAACAAAAGATGAACTGTGATTTAAGGCGGCCTATCATTTCTCTATTAAATCTACTGCATTTTGAACATTTCGATAAATTCTAGCTTTTGTTTAAAAGGGCCAGGCACATAAAGCTGTTTAGCATCTATTTCAAAATCTAGACCTATGAAAATGTATAAGGCATTCCTTCATCATGCTTGACTGGCCATGTTAGGTAAACATATAAGTTGTCATAATCATAATATTATTTATAAGATTTAGGATTTATTTATGACTCTATAAACTATGCACTGTATATTTATATAGTATTTTTAACGCCTATTTCTCCTCTATAAGATCATATAAACAACAGTGAGAGTTACAAAAAATACTCCAGAAGGCATTCATCTAATTTGTAAATATTTACAGTTTTTAAGAAAAATCTATCTTCCTCATTTTTTTTCTGTCAGTCCTTTTCATCCATACCTTTTCCTATTTAAGACACTTACAACTCAATTTATGCCTGGACGATTCATACAATACATGCACAGGCCACAAACACTTACTAATGGACAGTAAAATCACCACACAGCATAAAACAAACCCAGCACACTTATTCAGAACAGGACAGAATAGAACAATTATCAGTACAGTATCTAATTCTAGATATTTGCAAATAAAACTCTCAATTCTCCATAACTAATTCAATACACCTTATTTACCATTCACTTCTAACCCAAACCATAGTTTCCTCTTTCTTAAAACTACTGTTTCCATCAAAAATTCAAACACATTCTCTTATCAGCATTCAGTAAGAGACACAGAGGGGTCAGAGAAGCTGCAACTGCAATCACACAGACACACACCAGTTCTCCCCCTGTTTAGCATTACCTCTGCCCCTTAATCTCTTTCACATCAGAGGAAGATGGACTATTCAACATATAACACATAACTTCTACACATGAATCAGTAATCTGTAAATCCATACAGCACCAGTTTATATACATATATTTACACCCTAGGTGAATTCTCATAACATATATGGCATATACACCAACGAACAATAACAAAACACAACATATCACAAATTATTAAGCATATGCAACCTGGACAGAATTAACCTGGGAATCTAACCCAACATTTTCAACTTTATTAAAGGACTTTAACCTTATTAACCTAGTTTTGATTGCTCAAGTAAAATTCGTGGATCAACAAGCTAACACATTTCTCTCCCTTTATTTGGTTAAGACCAATGTGCAGAATTGAGTTAAAACGGATTCTGCTCACCTTCGTTTTTGCAGGCCTGCTTGGGAGGTCAAAGTGTCCAACTGCTGAAACATATTAATTGAATTTAAAAAATGATGGCTGTCTTTTTTCCAATAACTTTTCCCCTCCAGGTGGTCATTGGGCTTTCTCAAGGCCCGGACCCCACCTTGTCCAATCTGCTGTCTTTACAGCGACCAGCAATGTCCGTCGACACCTGCCTGAGAGCGATCACTTCTATATATTCAATGACCCGGCTCAACCTGTCCCGCAGTCATACTTTGCGAGTCCGAGTCGTAAAATAGTTGATCAGAGAACCGGGCTGAAACACCAAATTGTTGTACTTCAGTCTAATTTCTGCTTCTCTGTCGCTGGATTCCCTGTGGTAATTAATGCAGGGTGGCCGCGGATCCTTAAAAAGTCTTAAAAAGTCTTAAATTCCGTTGTTCTAAAATAAGGCCTTTAATTCAATTCAATTCAATTCAAAAATACTTTATTGATCCCAGAGGGAAATTAAGTGTTGGTATAGCTCATATAATTAATTCTTTAAGGAGTTGTTGTAGATGATGATGGCTGTGGGCAGGAAGGATTTCCTGTAGCGGTGTGTATTGCAGCGAAACTGAAGAAGCCTCCGACTGAAAACGCTCTGTTGTTGTATGACAGTCTCATGAAGAGGATGCTCAGGGTTGTCCATAATTTTTTGGATTTTATGAAGAATCCTTCTTTGCATCATCATCTCCAGATGTTCCACAGTTGTCCCAAGAACAGAACCAGCCTTCTTTATCAGGTTGTTTAGCCTTTTTAAGTCCCTGGCTCTGATGCTGCTACCCCAACAGATGACGGCTGAAGAGATTACACTCTCCACAACAGACTTGTAGAAGATCTCCAGCATCTTGCTGCAAACCATGAAGGACCTAAGCTTCCTCAAGAAGTACAGTCTGCTCTGTCCCTTCTTGTAGACTGTTTCACTGTTGCACCTCCAGTCCAGTCTGTTGTCAAGGTGAAGTCCGAGGTATTTATAATCCTCAACCTCCTCCACTTCTTCTCCCATGATGGAAACAGTTTTTGACTTATCCTTGTTTCTTCTGAAATCTACAGTCATCTCCTTTGTTTTGTTCACGTTCAAGGTGAGATGATTGTTTCCACACCATGTCACAAAGCGGTCCACCAGCTCTGTGTATTCAGCTTCTTGTCCATCTCTGATACACCCGACAATTGCAGAGTCATCTGAGTATTTCTGCAGATGACAGGTCTCTGATTTGTACTGGAAGTCTGAGGTGTACAGAGTGAAAAGGAATGGTGAGAGTATGGTCCCCTGTGGTGCTCCTGACTACCTGGTTTGACACACAATTCTTCAGTCTCACAAATTGTGGTCTGTTGGTCAGGTAGTCATTGATCCAGGCTATTGTTGAGGGCTCCACCTGTGTCTTCAGGAGTTTCTGACGAAGCAAATCAGGCTGAATTGTGTTAAATGCACTGGAGAAATCAAAGAACATGATCCTCACAGTGCTGCCTGCTTTGTCCAGATGACAGTGGGTTGGTTGAAGTAGGTGGATGATGGCAACTTTAACTCCAACTCCACAGCGATAAGCAAACTGCAGTGGGTCCTGATACGTTCTTGTTTGCTGCCTCTTCACCTGACTTTTGGAGACAGACAAGTGGGAGGGGGAGGCAAAGGGGGTAGCATAATTTCCTGACTTGGTTGAAGTCAAACTTGTGGAATTAGAAGAGTCCATGGCTGAGGTGAAGGATAAAACATCCGAGGTGTAACAGGAAAGCTGTATATCAGAGGAGAGTGGGATGTCTGTTTGGCTGGCAACAGGAGAGGGGGATACTGAGCTAGTTCCTGAACTGAACCTGTTGAAGAATATGTTCAGTTCATTGGCTCTGTCCACACTTCCATCTTTCCAATCCTTCCTGTCCTTAAAACCTGTGATCTTTCTCATTCCTGACCAGACATCTCTGAAATTGTTTCTCTGTAGTTTGTTCTCCAGCTTCTTCCTGTATGCCTCCTTGCTGTCTCTGATCTTGACCTTAAGTTGCTTCTGTATACTCCTCAGTAATTCCCTGTCTCCCTCCCTGGAGGTTCTTTTTTTCTTGTTTAGCAGTTCCTTCAGGTCACTGGTGATCCAGGGTTTGTTATTAGGGAAGCATCTCACTGTTCTAGTGGGGATGATGTTGTCCACACAGAAGTTTATATAGTCAGTCACACACTCAGTCATGGCATTAATGTTCTCTCCATGTGCTTGGCAAAGAGTCATCCAGTCTGTGGTTGCAAAACAACCCTGCAGGGCTTCTTCAGCTTCCTGTGACCATTTTCTCACAGTTCGTTTTGACACAGGTTGCCTCTGAACAAGGGGTTTATATTCTGAACAGAGAAAAACAAGATTGTGATCTGATTTTCCCAGAGGAGGTCTTGGTTTGGACGTGTATGAATCCTTTACATTTGCATAAAACAAATCCAAGGTCCTGTTTTCTCTTGTAGAGCAGCTGACAAACTGTTGAAATGTTGGAAGTGTAATAGAGAGCGAGGCATGATTAGAATCACCAGATATTGCCACAAATGCATTGAGGTGCTGTGTCTGTAGCTTAGCAACAACGGAACTGATGACATCACATGCAGTGTCAGCAACGGCTGAAGGTGGAATGTAAACAACTGCCAAAATTACACTGGTGAACTCTCTTGGTAAATAATATGGACGAAAACTAACTGCCAAGAGTTCGACATCTGGGCTGCAGAGACGACACTTCACAGTAACATGTCCTGGATGACACCATCTGTTGTTGACAAGCACTGCTACTCCACCACCTTTTCTTTTTCTGGTCGTCTTCAGATCTCTGTCTGCTCGTACAGTCAGGAAGCCTGGCAGACAGACGTTGGAGTCGGGGATATGATCCAGCAGCCACGTCTCCGTAAAACACATAATACTGCATTCACGGTACTCTGGCTGAGTCCTTGTAAGGGCTTGGAGTTCATCCATCTTGTTAGCCAGTGATCTTACATTGCCCATTATGATCGATGGAAGAGATGGCTTGAACTTCCTCTTTCTCTGTCTCCTTTTTGCTCCTGCTCTGCATCCACGCCTCATCAACTCATCAGGGATTTTAAATGTCTTAATTTGTCTTAAATCTAGATCCAAGGATCTTAATTTTTTATCTTAATTTTAGAGAGAATTTCTCCATCATTATTATTTTTTTTTTACACTTTGAAAAGGAAAAGTTTATCGTTTTGAGGAGAGTCTCCAGCGCAGGTTCTAAATCGGTTCTGTTGCTAGACACGCGCTTGCTTGACAGAGCCTCAGTGTTGCCAGATTTAGCGGGTTTCCGCCCAATTGGGCTTTTGATGATTTGGGCAGGTTTTATGTCGTGTTTGAGCTGGAACCTGTCAGTCAGATCTGGCAACCCTGACCCCAGCGCTGGACTTCTCTAGATTATCTGGATTTAGTCGGCGTAGTCTCGAGACAAGGCAAGGAAATATGGGTAAATGTAAATTTAGCGACAAATGGCTCGAAAATTCCAGTTTCTTGTAGTGGCTGAAAGCTGTGCCCAAAGATGACAGCGAGGCTTACTGTGCGGTTTGCTGTAAACGTTTTAAATTGGGCACAATGGGGATCAAAGCGCTGGAGTCTCATATGCAGAGCGGGAAACACATAGCTTTTGCTACAGCCCGCCAACATCAGCCTCAAATTACTTTTGCACCGCCACCGCTAACGGAGAAAAGGGTGTGAGGCCACAGCCTGCTGAACAACCACAGACATCGTCAGACATCCGAACAACATTTGGCTCTACTTCCACTGAGGGTGGAAGTAATCTGGGTGCTGAGGACTGTGACGAGCCACCAATCGTACAGGTCAAATGACGAAATTGATGACATCTTTAAGGCAATGTTTCCTGACTCCGTGCTTGCTCAGTCATTTACTTGTGGGAAAGATAAAAGCCGATACGTGGCAGCATTCGGTCTGGCCCCGTATTTTAAAAAAGAACTTATAGCCGAAGTCAAGTCCAGCGGGCCATTTGTCGTCATGTTTGACGAAAGCTTAATCCATACCACGAAGAATAAGCAACTCGACCTACACGTATGGATCTGGAAAAAAACCCATGTTCAGTCGAGATTCTATGGTTCACAATTTTTGGGACATGCGACTGCTCAGGACCTACTACATAATTTCAAAGTAATTGCTTTTTTTCTGTTAACCATTCGGATAGAAAATATGTATTGGCCAAACTAGGCTAGTTATGAATAATATTAGGCCTACAATTCCGGGCGCAGCTTTATTAAATGAAACAATTAAACGTAGGCTATATAAGCATTTTAGAAAAGCAATTAGCCCTGTAAGTCATTTAAGTCCTTAGGTTCCATTAGTTCAATTGTTTGTTTGTTTTTTGTGGATTAAAATTTTTTTTTTATAAATACCATATTTTCCGCACTATTCTTTGAATAATCCATCACATAAACTCTTGATATAACACACAAAAATATGTTTTGTTATGCAACCTGAAAGGCTTGTTACAATGATCAAGTAATTGGCTATTATTCCTGACAAGATCAAAACCTTTGAGTTAATGGCTTCTAAACTAAGCCCATTTAGTGCATGTGTCACCTGACATGATAACAAATACATAATCATACACACAGTATAACATAAACTTAGGCCTACTGTGACACATAACATGAAAAACTTTTGAACATAAATTCACAAATAAAGGTTATTTGTCCTTAGTTTTAGCTTCAAAATCAAAGAAATCATCTGAGAATAAAAAAATAATGCATGTGCAAGACGGGGGGAGAGAGACAGGCATGGAGGCAGAATGTGTATCTGTGACCGTAATGAAGAGATGGCCTGGGTAGTGTAGTCTAATCAGGAAATGTATTTGTTCCTACTCCCCCTGTTAGGAAATCCAGAGTAGTCCCAACAGCAGCATAAGTGAGCGCAGGCAGTTGGAATTTAGACAGGACTGCATGGACTGCATGACTAAAATAATCCAACAACTGCAGATTAAGAGTCCACTGAAGTACTCAATCGTGAGGCAAATGGCATCCTTGGACCAGAGAAACATGTTTTCTGACCCTGACGTGTCCAAGGAAAGAATGAAACGCCTAGTCCAAAAGTTTCAGCAAGACTAAACTTAACCAGGCTAAAGTTAAATTAAAATGTGTACTGTATGTGACTAGACATTAGGTTTATTCAGTCACCCATTGCAATAGTGATGGCTTTGTCGAATTGTGTATTTTCTTCTTTACCTTGAATACTGTCATAATCATGTTTTTGTGTGGATGTGTTTGTCCTTTTTTTATCAGGTGATGTAATTCTCCAGCAGTTTGAAACATTTTTGACAATGGAGGCAAAATCTGAATCCTTTTCTACATTCCAACCAATGCAAACAAGCCTTGATGTTTTCCTGCATGGACACCTGTGCAAATCCTATCCCGAGCTCTGGACTTTCTGTAGGAAACTACTGTTACTCTCCCATGGCCAAGCAACAGTGGAAAGGGGTTTCTCTGTAAATAAGAAGGTAGAGACTGACAACATGCAGGAGGATGCAGTGGTGGCTCAGAGAATCAAATGTGATTATGTCTCTGTCTGTGGAGGGGTTCTTAAAGTTCCTGGGAGCTGCTGCCTCCGCTAGGTCTCAGTACCGTCTGCACCTTGAAAATGAAAAGAAAAAACAGGAGAGCAAGGCACAGAAACAAAAACGAAAGGCTGCTGAGGACCACCTCGACGAACTAAGAAAGAAGAGGGTGATCCTTAATGAAGTGGCTACCAGCCTTGAAAAAGAAGCTGACAAACTCGCCGAGCAAGCAGAAGGGAAATTGGGGACCCTCATGCCCCAGCTGATCACAAAATCAAACATTCTTAGAAAGCATTTCAAAGAAAAAGTATCAGAACTAAAAGGGGTTGAGAGCGAGCTGGAGCATAACACAGCAGAACTTAGAAAAATGGCATAATGGGTGTCTGAGAGTGAGTGAGTGAGTGAGTGAGTGAGTGAGTGAGTGAGTGAGTGAGTGAGTGAGTGAGTGAGTGAGTGAGTGAGTGAGTGAGTATTGTATTGTGTGTGAGTGAGAAAGTAAGTGTATTGTGTAGTACTGTGCAGTGAGTAAGAATATTGTATTGTGTGTGTGTGGGGGGGGGGGGTGCGTGTGTGTGTGTGTGTGTGTGTGTGTGTGTGTGACAGAGAGAGAGAGAAAAAAAGTATTATATGTGTGTGTGAGAGTATTGTCAAGTGCTTCAAGCAGCATAAGTGAGCTTACATTTCAAGTGTTTGGGCGTTCACATTGTTCAATTCAATTCAATTCAATTCAGTTTATTTATACAGCGCCAATTCACAACAGATGTCATCTCAAGGCACTTAACAAGAAGTCATTTCAATACATTTATACAAACATTCTAATCAGTTAAAAAGTTTCCTATTTAAGGAATCCCAGCAGATTGCGTCAGTCATTGGCGTGAGGTTGGGCCCCGTTGATGCAGACTTTCCAACCACAGCAATCCTTCAGCAATCTCATACTGAGCAAGCATGTAGCGACGGTGGAGAGGAAAAACTCCCCTTTAACAGGAAGAAACCTCCAACAGAACCAGGCTCAGTAGGAGCGGCCATCTGCCACGACCGTCTGGGGGTTTGAGAAGACCGAGCAGAAACACAGAAGGAACAGAAGATCTGATATAAGAGAACTTTCTATGTTACAGAAAGTAAAAAGTTGATAACAGGACACAGTGGATGTTCAGTTACTGGGAGGATCATCCCAGTCGATGCCCCCCGTCCAACAGGGCATTGCAGCCAAGCAGGATACCAGACCAGGTATATCTTCTATGGAGGGAAAAACACTGAGAGAAAACAAAGTTAACAGTCGAAATAACAGAATGTACTGTAATACAACTGCATTGTACATTGTTATATTGTTACATTGGATTAAAAGTGTGTGAGTGCCTTGACATTGTCATGATATAGAAATTCTAATTCTGGAATAGTGTTTTATGTTGAATATTCCCAAAAACAATCAGTTAAATAAAATAATAATTTAAAATATCCTCATAGTTGTGTGCTTGACTTTTGCGTGACTTTCAATTTGGTCTTAAATTTTGTTTGAAAATTGTATTAAAATGTCTTAAATTTAACTTTGGCAAACCTGTAGACACCCTGTAATGGTATAATGTGATCTTTATAAACTTGTAATTGCTGATCCAGAGTTAACCACCTCTTGCCAGGCTCTGGCAATCGGTGCTTATACTCCAAATTTTCTGCCATTATGTCAATATGTTAACCTCAATCAGGTATGTGGGTAGTTTTAAGGAGAAAATGGGATAAATCCCTCTGAGTGTTCTAGAATATCAAGCTTCTACTCCTCCAGGAGCGGATATTCACTGGGCAGCGATCCGCAGAACAGACAGAGTTTTAGATTCTCCTTGACCACTCCGCTAAATGGGAGGTTTTATGCTGCAGAGGTGCAAAACAATCTCCCTAGAGATTTTTTCTCTGTCAGCTCTCCCCACTCACACTCTCGTTCACCCCTTAACTGTGTCTGTTCCTTTATTACAACTCCACAACTCTATTGTCTAGTCATCCATCCGCACTGACCTGGGTTTTTCAGCCATTTTGTGGGTCTCAACCACAAGCTCTCCGTATTATAATAAATCCCTTTACAAAAGCCTTCATGGCTTCCCAGGCCACTATGGCAGCTGTGGGGACATTGGTCTCTATGTACAGCGTAATTTTGTATTGTACTAATTGCAAAATGGGATTGTTAGTTATTTTAAAGGTTCTTAAACATATCTGAGATCAGAAGATTTGGTCCAAGCTGACTAATATATCCACCCTCCATTTTGAAATAGGAAGGGTTATTGAGCTATCGTCCGAGCTATCTCTGTAGTTATGCTGCTATAGGTTTACACTGCTGAAGGACAGACTGACCACTTTTTTCACTCTGCCTTAAAGTACATAAAGTACCTGAGCTAAAACCCAGGGCGCGTGTGATGGTCAGTCATTGTGATCAGGTGAAGAAATGTCCCAACTGTGGGTTAAACTATAACCAGAGTCTCACAACAGGCAAGAAGCATGTGTGTCAAGGGAAGAAGTGTAGGATTTGTGGGGGTAAGCTTGACAAGGACCAGCCAGCATCGGACCATAAATGTTATATCCAAACATGCTCTGTCGATACCGAAATAAGTGACAAGGTGATTTTTTACGATATTGAAACTTTCCCTGGTGCGCAGGGTGAGCATGTTCCATTTCTGATCTGTTCAAAGTCCACATCTGGCGAGGAGTGGTCAGCCTACGGTAGTGATTGTATTCGGGAGTTTATTCGTGAAATCAGGAGGCCGGGCCGTCGGAATTACACATGTGTGGCCCATAATGCTAGAGCTTTTGATTCCTACCTTGTTCTGAATGCAATGACGGAGATGGGTTTAAATCCTGACATCATTATGCAAGGGTGTAAAATTCTGAGCATCACTGATCCTGATTACGGTTTGAGGTTCATTGACAGCCTATTGGAACAGCGTGCAGGCCTTTCAGAACACACCCCCGTCAGATCAGGCGATATCCACAAATTTGAGAAGTTGTTGAACAGAAAAATAGTTGTTTTTATCAGAAGTGAGGGAGAGAGAGCTCTAGGGAAGATTCAGACCGACTTTGAGGACCGAAGCAGGACTGTTTTTCTATTGCACTTCCGAGACCATTACTACGGGATCAAAAACTTGAAGGGTTTTATAGGGGCTCGGGATATTTGTCACTACTGTTTCGGTCCTATAGGGCATAAATACAATCATGTATGCAAAGGTTCGTGCGCTGTCTGCAATGATGCAGCGTGTGCTCAGGGGGTTACAAATCCGATTCTTTGTCATGACTGTAACAGATATTGCAAGAACCAGACGTGTTACGATAGACATAAAGTACCTGAGCTAAAACCCAGGGCGCGTGTGATGGTCAGTCATTGTGATCAGGTGAAGAAATGTCCCAACTGTGGGTTAAACTATAACCAGAGTCTCACAACAGGCAAGAAGCATGTGTGTCAAGGGAAGAAGTGTAGGATTTATGGGGGTAAGCTTGACAAGGACCAGCCAGCATCGGACCATAAATGTTATATCCAAACATGCTCTGTCGATACCGAAATAAGTGACAAGGTGATTTTTTACGATATTGAAACTTTCCCTGGTGCGCAGGGTGAGCATGTTCCATTTCTGATCTGTTCAAAGTCCACATCTGGCGAGGAGTGGTCAGCCTACGGTAGTGATTGTATTCGGGAGTTTATTCGTGAAATCAGGAGGCCGGGCCGTCGGAATTACACATGTGTGGCCCATAATGCTAGAGCTTTTGATTCCTACCTTGTTCTGAATGCAATGACGGAGATGGGTTTAAATCCTGACATCATTATGCAAGGGTGTAAAATTCTGAGCATCACTGATCCTGATTACGGTTTGAGGTTCATTGACAGCCTATCTTTCCTTGCCATGAAGCTTAGTAAAATGCCTGAAGCCCTCGGTTTTCCTGACCATAGCAAGGGCTATTTCCCACACCGTTTCTCATCCTCTGATAATCTGAGCTATGTAGGTTCTTACCCGCTGCCATCATTTTACGGTGTTGAGCGAATGAATCGTGCTGAGCAGGAGGAATTCTATACATGGTACGCTGAGGTTAGCAAGGGCGTGTTTGACTTTAAAAAGGAGGCTCTCTTTTACTGTAAGAATGATGTGGAGATACTCCTACAAGGATGTACAAGGTTTCGTCAGGAGTTTTTTAACGACAGTCAGATTGACCCTTTTAACAGGATCACCATCGCAAGTGCTTGTATGAAAGTGTTTCAAAGCAATCATTTGAAGGCAGACACTCTCGCTGTGCCTTCACCTACAGACTACAGCGAACAGTTTAAAAAGTTTTCCACAGCTTCCGTTGAATGGTTGGAATATGTTTCACATACAAGGAGGGTTGGAATACAGCATGCTCTAAGAGGTGGTGAGAAAAAGATTGGATCATACTTTTTAGACGGTTACCTGGAGGTAGGGGAGCGTAAAATAGGGTTTGAGTTCCATGGGTGTGAGTATCATGGCTGCAGCACCTGTCGCTATCCAACAGCTGAGAGTCCATTGACCGGTGTGCCTTATGGGCAGCTCTACGCTGCCACCATGGAGAGGGAGCATGTGCTGAGGACTGTGTACGGTATAGAGCTCGAGGTGATGTGGGAACATGTGTGGGAAGAAATGAAGAAGAGTAACGCTGATGTGAAGCAGTTCATGATGACCTACCAGGCTCCTGCACCACTTACCCCCCGTGAAGCGCTTTTTGGAGGGCGTACATGTGCAGTCAGGTTGAGGTACTCTGCAGCCCTCGGTGAGCAGGTTCTTTACCAGGATGTGTGTAGTCTTTACCCATTTGTTCAGAAGACGAAAAGCTTTCCTGTAGGGCACTTGATCATAATCAGGGAAAACTTTGATGATCCTAGAAATTATTATGGATTTATCAAAGCAGTCATTTCACCACCTCGTGGTCTTTATTTCCCCATTCTACCATTCAGAACAGATCATGGAAAGCTTGTATTCACCCTCTGTCGCACATGTGCATTGGAAAACAATCAGACACATAGTTGCACCCACACTGACACTGAGAGAGCCTTAACAGGTGTATGGGTGTCTGAAGAGGTTAAAGAAGCCCTTTCACACGGCTACAGAATCGATCAGATCGTTGAGGTGTGGCACTTTGAGCAGCATAGTGATCAGATCTTTGCAAAGTATGTCAACTCCTTTTTGAAGACCAAGCAGGAAGCTTCAGGTTATCCCGAGGGTGTAGAGAGCGAGGAGGACAAACAGAAATACATCCAGGATTTCATGGTGAATCAGGGTGTAGAGTTAGACCCTGAAAAAATTCAAGTAAACCCGGCAAAACGTCAAGTAGCCAAGCTGTGTTTGAATTCGCTTTGGGGGAAGTTTGCTCAAAAAAATGACCAAACCCAAACCTCAATCATTAAACACCCTGACAAGTTTTTTGAGTTCCTGTTTTCAGGGAAGTTCGTCGTGACATACTTCAGCTTTCTGAACCCCAAGATGGTCATGATTCAATGGAAGTGCAACAAAAACTGTGTAACGCCCCCTAACAAAACCACCAATGTGTTCGTTGCCGCATTTACAACAGCTTACGCACGACTAGAGTTATTCAGATACCTACACCAACTCCAAGAACGGGTACTCTACCTTGACACAGACAGTGTGATCTATGTTGTGCGTGAAGGCGAGAGCTCTCTGCCGACAGGTAGCTATTTGGGTGACTTGACAAACGAGCTCCCACCAGGGGACACCATTCAGGAGTTTGTTGCCGCAGGGCCAAAGAGTTACTCATATCAGACAAAGCACAAGGGGAAGGTTGTGATGAGGGCAAAGGGGATATCGCGAACCATAGAATGGTGTGAAAGGGTGAATTTTGATACAATGACAGGACTTGTTGACGGTTACCTGGGTGGTGAGAGAGGCGAGGTACTCAAAGCACCGCAGCATTCCATCAAACGTGATAAAAACGGGTTCCATCTGAGGAATCACTCATTTACCAAAACTTTCAGGGTGGTCTATAACAAGCGGAGGTTGTTCCCAGACGGAACGACGCTACCATTTGGTTTTTGAGGGGGAAAATGCAGCATCAGGGTGAACTGGAAGCGATTAACTTTGATCCAAGATTTAAAACTCCTTTTTCAAGTCTTGTGGTAGGCCCGAGTGGCTGTGGGAAGTCTTTTTTTGTAAAAAAATTTTTGATTAATTGTCTACATGTGATGGATTCTGTACCTGAAAATATTGTTTGGATCTACACTTCATTCCAACCATTGTATACGGAATTGATGAAGATTAATAAATCAATTAAATTCATCGAAGGATTGCCTCATTCCTTTGAAGATGATGTTTTATTCCCCCCAGATCAATCGCATCTATTGATTCTCGATGATGTACTCTTTCAAGCAGCTGAGCATCCAGAGGTCGTGAAAATATTTACACAATATCGACACCATAGAAACATGAGCGTTATGATGTTGACTCAGAATGTGTTTCTCAAGGGGAAACATACTCGAACTATCAGTCTTAATTGTAATTATATGGTCTTGTTTAAAAACCCACGTGACAGATTGCAGGTAGCAAATTTAGCACGTCAAATTTTCCCTGGACAGAAACCCTTTTTCATGGAGAGTTTTGAAGATGCTACGAGCCAACCACACGGCTATTTATGTGTAGACCTAACCCCTGACACACCAGACCAATACAGGCTCAGGACAGGTTTACTTCCTGGACAGTGGCCGGCTGTTTACATAGCTAAGAACAAGTGACCAACATGTCGGCACGCATAAAAAGAAATGCACCGTTACTAGGGGCTCTTTTTCATTCCACACCCCAGAAACGTAAAGATATCCTAACTCATTGTTCTCCCGACTTTCTACAAACCTTGTGCGAGATTGCTTTAAATGTGCTGAAAGGGAACATCAAGCTGTCCACAACACAATACAACAGACTTAAGAAGCAGAAAAAAATCCTCAGGCTGTTGGCTGATCGGAAGGTGGGGTTAAAGCGCAAACGACAGACATTGAAAACCCAGACAGGAGGAATTTTCCCACTGATTGCAGCTGTAATACCGTTTCTCGGAGAATTGGTGGCTGGAATATTCCGCCGGTAGAAGTGTATTATGACACTGAGAGCATCACAGAAAATGTTTCTAGTCTCACCGCATCAATTAAATCGTCTGAAGCAACGGGATAACTCCGGAACCATACGACAGAAGGCTCAGGATGACACTGATGAGGACATGCAGGCAATATTGGATGACCCAAACAGTGCATCGTACGAGAAAATTTAACGCTACCACGCATTACTTTGGAAATACCTAACCCTCCTTAAGCAAGGAGAGAACGAAGAGCCGCGTGTCACCCTATCGCTGCAGAGAGACCGTGCGAATGATGACCCCCCCGAAGGACAACCAGATCGTTAGTGGGTATAGCCGAGGTTTAGACGGTCTAGACTCCTTAGAGACCTCTTCTACACCTGCCGTTGAGAGTGTCGTGGATGAGAGAGCAGGCAGGAAATCAAAAACCTTATCACCCCTCTGGACCAGAGCGGAAGATCATTTCAGTAAAAAGTCTCTTCGTAAGGCAACCCGAGCCCCCAGCTGGCTCACATTCTCCCCCTAGCTGCATTACTACGGAATAAGCGTTGTTTCTTTTCACAATAAACGATATCTATTCACATAATTTCATGCGTACAGGTTTATTTCATTCCAAGTTAAACATCATAAGTCTAATACATTTGATGCATATTCTCATACATATCAAAACCCGTAACAATCTTTAAACACATCTAGAGAACAGGTTCTATGCGTGAAAAACGTTGTGTTTCGCTTCATGGCACATTTCACATACTTTTTGACAAAGTTAGATACAAGCTCATCATTTGATTCAGGAATTTGACAATACTTTGATAAAACTTGTTGCATGGAGAGACCACAGGCTCTATGGCATAAATAAAAAATACAGTGATGCCCACAAACAGAAGATTGAACGCTCTGAAATTGTTGGCTATGGTACATTATCACAGACGAACGATCTTTCAAAAAATCCAAAATGGATGAAGGGTAATAGACAAATTCTGGTGAGTACCCGTAAGAGTCAAAAAACGTTGCTTTACCACCCTCTTCCAGAGTGAGAGCTAGCCAGTGTTCCCCAGGCATGTTAGAAGGGTGTGTATTGACGATAAAAAAAGCCGGTCTGGGGAATGTTAGTGGTAGCAGCTCCAGTTGGTCGCTGGCCCATACACCGCAGAAAAGCTTCCCAAGCAGATGACTGAGTATTGCATCGAGTTCGTGATTATTCATGTTTCCAAGTGGTTAATAATAATCCACTAAAACTCTTCTTTTAGAGTCTATTTCCAGGATGGAGTCGTAGCACGCGTATACAATCAGCGTTGTTGTGTGCGGTAACGGTGTTCTGAATCTCATTTCTAGCCTAATGTTACCACTGCGTACTGGTGATAGTGCTTCAGATTCAGCACATGGGTCGAGATTAAAAGCAAATAATGCGTAACCCGTGTTAAAGTCCTCCCTAGTTATGCTTAGGGGGAGATCCTTTAAATGCCTCCCTGTGGATGTAAACAGGTTGTAATATTCTCGTACAGAATTACCCTGATCGAAGTTGGGTTGGAAGGCCTTAGCAGGAATCTGTCTACCATCACGGGACAGAGCTAGATACTCCATATTATAATGGTTGAATGAAAACGGATTCAAATTGCGCGCTCCTGTGAAGGCCTGGTGATTAACCATCGAAATAACCACATATTTGGGTGTCATACCCAAGAACAGGTTCTCCTGAGTGCATATTCTTGAATGTTCAGGTATAGAGTATGTTTTTACATTCACACGCGATACCGGGTACAAAGCATTTCCTTTCATTAATGCGGTCTCATGACCGAGCCGTACGGCGGGAGATACAGTCACCTTTTTGACAAAGAGAGCTGCACCTAAAATCCATAGTTTGAAAGTAGAATCTGCAGCCCCCATAAGACAGAACGCATCGCTTGCTCGTGTTAGCTTAATTCTTATGTCAACAGAGTTCAAAAGTAGTCTTTCACAGAATAATATGTCAGCATGAAGCGGTCCTAGCAGGTGCACCTCTCGAGATTGGGCTGTAAAGGAGGCACGTTGGTTTAATCCTTCATTCGGTCCATCAATAGTCTCTGTAGAATCCATTTCATCGGCTGTATCTTTATAAAAAAGCCCTGCACTGAACTGGCTTTTAAGGGTTTGATCTGAATAATTAAGCAATGTTTCGATCATAGCTCTATAAGGATGCGTAGCGCTGGACTGCGATATTAAACGGTCTCCAAGGGTTACATCACATTGGGAAAAAATTGTGTTCAGAGGGTAGTTAATTAAGCCGACCTTAGCGTCACGAGCCATGGGCGAACCGTTAGCATTGCTAATTTTAACTCTGAGATGGATCAACATGTCATTTAAATCGGTATACGACTCGCCCCCACCAGGGATAAAAAATTCTATCGGTCCTCCATCGGTGATGGCTGAAAGGGGTGAAATCTCAGTATACAGCTTATCCTCTACCGATAGTTGAGTCATAGGCGCTGAAAATAAGTCAAGCTCACCGAGCGTACACTCTCCCGATTTGACATGTAGTAGAGCCATATTCCTATTCGGTTACAATATGTCAGAGCCTCTGCCGGACTTCCTTCCCCTCTGCCTGCTCACCCTGAGTGGTTTCTTTTTCTTTGTCTTGGCTTGTTTTCTAGTCATCCAAACACGCTCTCCAGGGGGTCTCTTTCGACCTTGTCTTGATAAGATCATTATTCCTGAACCTTCCTGAGCATCAGAATTCTGACCGATCTTGCTCTTGATTTTATTGACCGCCCTCCCAAAGACGTCCGAAGCTATATTCGATGCCGCAGCTTTAAGGTGCGGTTTAGCAATCGACACTCCTTTCTTAACAAATGGGGATATAAATCGGAAGAGGCGGGCAAACACAGATCCAAATCCACGACCATACATGACAGGCTGTCCTGAAAACCCGGGTAGCTCTCCACCCGTCTGGTTCACATAATATTGTACAAACCGCGTTGGTTCTGGTCTGTGTGTTAAGTATGCCATTTTACCGCAGGTGTCAAAACCGGTTTAAAGTGCAGCTTCACGATCGTCTTCCCGTATACAAAGTTCACACACTCGTTACGATCTGTTTTTACCTGTATGCAGATTGTCTTAATATAGCTTTTTGAAACGGGGAGGTAATGCACTGTGTTATACCTCACACCAATCACGTCACCGAATTTACCATTTATGTTTACGACACCGAGCAGAGGTGAGTGACTGTCACCAACAGTTTGGAAATGGATTATGTCTGTGTAGACAAACAGGTTATATACACCAGTGCCGAGATCCGCTGGGTGGGGCGCAGGTCTGTTGGAGATGGTCCACCATTCGTCAGCGTTCAAACCGAGCATGATGGAGAGAGGGTTGCTAGCTCGAATTTTGTATCTTCCATCCCCCTTGAAGTCAAACTTTTTCGAGACATTATTGTAGGTTAGATCGATGCTCCTGTCATATTTCTTCACGGCTGGGACTAGAGCATCTGAGAGGTCTTGAGGTCTCTCAAAATACCCCCCTCCGGAAAACTTGGACCTGGCGTATTCTATACGGGGTGTATTCCTCTCATCTTTAGATTTGTCTCCCACCTCATAAACAACCTTCTTTTAAATCAATGTATGAATGCTGATCCGACAGGTTATACCATGTATGAGGGTAGACAATTTCACACAGTCCCACTACCCAGTCTCCACTTAGCTCAATAGCCTTTGGAAGGTCTGTAGTATAATTTGAGCTCGTGTTATCTTTAAATACCTCTCCGCTGGCGTTGGAAGGTAGAGTTACATAGAACCCCTCATCAGACATTGTGAATTTGACGGAGCAAAAAAAGTCATCTAAAGGCTTTGGAGGGTAAGGTTTACTAATTAATCATAGTCTGTAGAACCCACGCTTTATAGTGAATCGACGACGTGTTACACGGTTTTGTGGGCGATATTATTTGACACTTTTAACATCTGAGGCTCTGACCCAACTATTGAATTTTTCAGGCCAATTTCTCCACCTCACAAAGACTTGGTCCTCCCCGTTGACTCTCCGCCGCTTTAAAATCTTGTCCACGTTATACACCCGCTCACCATTAATTTTTACTTTCTGCAATTCGGCCTCATAAAACGATCCGTGTATTCGATCCTGATCATAATCAACTAACTCGTACACTGGGGGGTAGCGGAGTATACAACGGTCAACCGTAAATATTTCATCTGTGAAGCTGTTCTCATATTTCTTATCAAATACCCCACGTAGCTTTGATATTCTGACCAGATCCCCTTTCTTAAACTTTGTCTTTATTTTACCAGAGTCTATCGATGGGGTGATGCAATAGAGGTTTTTCATGACTTGAGGAGTATTCTCTGACGTCACTTGCATAGGTGTCATCTTAATGCTTGAGTGGAAGCTGTGGTTGTAACTCTCCACTAGGTTTTGAAGGACGTCGATGTACCGGAAGGTGTTATTAGCGGTGAAATATCTCCACATTCTACCCTTCAGAGTGCGATTGAAGCGCTCAACAACAGATGCCTTTAGATCACTGGCTGTACTAAAGTGGGTAATACCATATTTCTTCATCATTATCTTAAATTGTTTATTATAAAACTCTTTACCAGCATCCGTCTGTAATTTTTGTGGAATTTGACTCTCTTGAAAAACTGATTCAAACCCCTTAACGACCTCACACCCCGTCTTTCTCTTTAAAGCACGCACATACGCCTTTTTTGAAAAGACATCAATCACTGTTAGTAAATAGTTGAATCCGTCGTTATGTGTCGCCAAGGCTTGCATGTCACATAAGTCGGCCTGGAATTGCTTCAAGGGTTTGGTTACAAAAACACGATTCCGGGGAAACTTTACTCGTGCAGGTTTATGCAACGTGTAGGTGTCCTCGCCTGAAAGAAAGTCTTTTACTTTTTCGACACCGATCACACGTCCTTCTCTGTCCTTTAAACCCCTTCTCAATCTGTCAACACCCCCATAGCTCCCCGGATGGGCGGGGTCATAGTATGCATTGGTCAACACCCTCTGTTCTGACATTTTACTGTCGAATGATAGTACAGGAGAACGGCTAGTGTAATTTAACCCTTGTATTAATCAGATAGATGAACCATATGATTGGATCAAAGTTTTTTTTATTACAAGTTTAAAACCATAGCATTACACAATTATAAAAACAAATGAATAAAAAACAAAACACGTCAGGATTAAACTAGAGCATTTATATCAGAGGAGATATAGCCAACATTAGTACACATCAGATTTCATAGCCATAGCATCGGGAGACAGTCCTGAGTTCTTCCAGGATGGCTTCATCATCCCTATCACCATACACAGCTTGAATCGCGTTGTAGAACCCCTGCATACTCCTCAGCTCATGTAGAACGGTTTCAGCTACTGTTTTCACCTTCAGATCATCATCATCATGTATGCTCCGATTTACCAGCAGAATTTGAATAGCTGGAATGAATCGCGGGGTAAGAAGTTGTCGCATGACTGATTGAAAGTGGAGTTGGTAATAATCCTCATCCATTAGCTCTAGGCATTGATGCTGCAACTGACTGGGATGGCTAATTTGACATCCATAACAGTTATCTTTCTGATAAGCAGCACTGGTCATGTGAAATAGATGCAGAACAGCAGTCTTTACAGCCTTGATGAACCTGGATGACATCAAACCGTCCACCAGGTCCCATTTGTCAACCTCAGCCAGAGTCAGAGAATCACCCCCCCCATCCTGAGACGCACACCCGTGTTCCGGTGTCGCGCATTCCGGCGCATCGGGGGTCCCACCATCGCTGGGCGCTGAAGGTCCATCACACTCTCCCTCGAGATCGGGCATAGGCACCGGGGTTGAAGTAGATAGAGGGGGTCTTACACGGCGATGTTTCGTTGTAGGCGGCCGATAATAGTTGAAATAAGGGTGACCCGCTCCCCCAGCTTCAGGGTTGTATGATCCCTCGACCCAAGCGTCGGGCTGGGCATCTGCAGGCAGAATCTCCGAAAGAGAGAACACAGGGGATGGTGGAGAGTAGCATGGCGAGAGCGATGAAATTGACGGTGGATGATATGGGTTAGCGTAGCCAAACCCCACAGGCGATGGCGGAGTGCTCATCGGCTCATACGGCTGGCCGATCCCCCAGTATGACGGTAGAGTGGTCTGCTTGACGAATCCTCCCATATCCATCGTCTCGGAGCGAAGATTACGGCGGCCTGGAAGTCCTGGATGTAATGCCGAAGACCAGGAGGTTTATATAGGAACCTAGCGTACGGGGCGGGGCCTGTAGACTTGTCTGGACATGTTCGGCATGAGGGGCGTGATAAATACAACGAATACAAAGCAGAGCAGGGGCAAGTCGAGCGCCGATTGGTGGACTGTTTTTTATCTACAACTTTAGTAGTTTGATAGATTTCTTATTTCCAGCTTAAAGCAACCAGGGTAAGCTACTAAAAGAGGGTAGGACCTGTTTGTAACAAATTTTGCTGGGAATAAAACATATTTTGCTTTATAGCATCTACACCTAAACACTGGTGCTCCTGCTGACTGCCTCCCATTTTGCAAGAGTTACATTGTTTCCGCAGTAAAGATATGCAGGCATAACCCATAAAATGGCTTAGAGCAGTTTTAATAGCACTGTTGACTGCGGTAGGTGTCCAGTTCTCAATTTCCTCCATTTGATTCTCGTGATCCAGGAAGGAAATCGGAGTCTCGCTTAAAAGAGGAAAGTCTTCTGTAAAAGCCAATGTCGGATTTTTGTCCAGAGTTGTAGAGGTTGATTTATCGCACATTGAACGTGTCGTCACGGATGGAATCCCATTTGACAATTCAGATAAAAGAACAGACGTTTCCTCATCAAGTTCTTCATTTTTAAATTCAACTCTTTTTAGGTCCATGGTTGGAGTTGAGGCAGAAGAGGCTATATGCTTGGACTCAGCTCTGACGCGGTCTGACAATGACGCGGGCTTCTGGGATTCCCCTCGAATGAAGCCGGTGATACAGTCTTCGTGAAACCGCTGTTTTCTTTGTTCGTCGCAGCACCGCGCTCCGTGTCCTTAAGGTCGGATTGTTGAATGAGGTCCTTCCAGCATGCTGTAGAGATTAACCGTTTTCCGACAGCCTTTTATACAGGTAAATGCCGCCCGGTGAGCACCGCCCAAACCGGTTTACCCGACTTGCGGACGTAGGTGAAGTCAGGGGCGTGATAAATACAGCGAATACAAAGCAGAGCAGGGGCGTGTCAAACGCTGATTGGTGGACTGTTTTTTATCAGTAACTTTAGTAGTTTGATAGATTTCTTATTTCCAGCTTAAAGCACCCAGGTTTAAAGTGATGTTTTTTAAAATCCTTATCTGTTTTTAAGGACTGTGTAATGGTGCATTTTTAAAATCAACAAAAGGATGAGCATCTGCTTCAACATAGCTATGGGTGAATAAATTCTCTTTTTAGTGCTCTTACAAGTTTAATTTATCATGGTTGAATTGTTAAAATCAGATGTAATGGTGTCTCTAGAGTGTTGGAGCTAATGTGGTTTTAAATTAAAGTCAGGAAGCTAAAAAGCACCTTTTAACTGTTTAAAATAAAATGGAATGCTCAAGGAGTCATGTTGAGACAGAGCCCAGACCGTATAATATTAAAGGGACTTGTTCGGACATGTTCTGATGACACTGAGGAGTTAGATTCAAACCATTGGGGGCGCTATATATACTATAGGCTGTAATTTAATTTTTGAGCCACTAGGGGGAGGTATTTTCACATTTGGGTGTAATGTTACTTTGATCCACTAGAGGGGGCCAATTATACAATAGGCTGTTATATTAATTTTGAACCACTAGAGGGAGGTATTTTCACATTTGGGTGTAATACTATTTATTGGGCCACTAGGGGGAGGTATTTTCATATTTGCATGTCATTTAATTTTAGAGCCACTAGGGGGAGGTATTTTTACATTTGCATGTAATGTTACTTTGATCCACTAGAGGGGGCCAATTATACAATAGGCTGTTATATTAATTTTGAACCACTAGAGGGAGGCATTTATAAGTTTTGGTGTAATAGTATTTATTGGGCCACTAGGGGGAGGTATTTTCATTTTTTGCATTTAGTTTAATTGTAGAACCACTAGAGGGAGCCATTTAGTGCCATATTTTGACAGGTGGGCGTGACCATCAGGGGGCGTACCCTATTTCGACAGGTGGGCGTGTCCTATTTCGACAGGTGGGCGTGGCCACCAGGGGGCGTACCCCATTTTGACAGGTGGGTGTGTCCTATCTTGACAGGTGGGCGTGGCCACCAGGGGGCGTATCCTGTTTTGACAGGTGGGCGGTGCCATCAGGGGGCGGGGCTTATTGTGACAGGTGGGCGTGGCCATCAGGGGATGGAGCTTATTGTGACTGGGCGGAGCTTGTCCCGGCAGCCAGGGTGCCTGCAAAAGTGGACGTAACCGGAAGGGGCGTATCCGGAAGTGGGCGTGACCGGAGGGGGCGTAACCGGAAGTGGGCGTATCCGGAAGTGGGTGTGGCCAGAAGGGGATACTAAGGAGAATAGTAAGCAGGCTCACTAACTACTACAACAGATATCATGGTGTGAGACCACTCATTCCACTGCTGTGAGGAGATCTTTCCCTCATTAAATGGGATCACCAAAGGTCCTGGACCGCGGTGAAGTTAGTTTTAAGTTGGATATTCGACGGACATTCGTTTCATTAAAGCGGAGACTCTCTCCGACGTCTCACCGACAACTGCTCTCATGGAGCGGATACATCGCAGCGAAAGACTCGCTCCTGAAGGCGGTGGTTTCGGCTAGGGACCATCAATGAATTTCCAGACATCCCAGAAAATAAGACAATACCTTTGAGATCTCCTGACAAAGTAACGCCCAAATATTGATGCGTTGTTGCTCGACACCTGAGATACACGACACATCGGTTTATTGATAAAAAAAAATCATATGTAATATTTCTTGTTAATTTTTTACTGTAATAGTGAGGGGTCTTCTTCAATAGCTTCCAGGTTATGTGACTGAGTGACACCAAATCAATCTTAAAATGTCTTACTACATCTAAATAACCAGACACAACAATTTATTTCCAATTTGAATGCAAGTAATATTTTATATTAATATTTTACTGTAATATTTCAGGTATTTTTTCAATAGCTTCCAGGTCATGTGACTGAGTGAAACCAAATCAACCTTAAAATGTCTTACTACATCTAAATAACCAGACACAACAATTTATTTCCTATTTGAATGCAAATCATATTTTATATTAATATTTTACTGTAATATTTCATGTTTTTCTTCAATAGCTTCCAGGTAATGTAACCAAATGACTCAAAATCTGTTCCCTGTCCTAGGATATTAGACCAGTGAGACACAAGAGTTTTTATCACATTTCTTTTACAATCTCATATTTTATTTACATTTTTTTATGGACAATTATGAATTTTTCTTCAATAGCTTCCAGGTTATGTAACCAAATGACTCAAAATCTGTTCCCAGTTGTCCTAGGATATTAGACCAGTGAGACACAAGAGTTTTTAACACATATTTTACAATGTCATATTTTATATGAATGTTTTTATGGACAATTATGAATTTTTCTTCAATAGCTTCCAGGTTATGTAACCAAATGACTCAAAATCTGCTCCCAGTTGTCCTAGGATATTAGACAAGTGAGACACAAGAGTTTTTAACACCGTTTTTACAATCTAATATTGTATATGAATATTTTTATGAAATATTATGGATTTTGTTTCAATAGCTTCCAGGTTACGTAACCAAATGACTCAAACTTTCTTCCCAGTTGTCCCAGTATATTAGACTAGTGAGACATATCCGGAGGGGGCTCATAGTAGAGCTGCTGCTCCTCCACATCGAGAGGAGTCAGTTGAGGTGGCTCGGGCATCTGGTCAGGATGCCTCCTGGACGCTTCCCTGGGGAGGTGTTTCGGGCACGTCCCACCGGGAGGAGACCCAGGGGAAGACCCTGGACACGCTGGAAGGACTATTTTTCTCGGCTGGCCTGGGAACGCCTTGGGATTCCTCCCGAGGAGCTGGTCCAAGTGGCTGGAGAGAGGGAAGTCTGGGTCTCTTTGGTTCTGCTGCTGCCCATATGACCCGACCCTGGATAAGCGGAAGAAGATGGATGGATGAATAGCCTAACAATATTTAAGGAAGTCAATAAATAACACAGAAAAGAAAATCAGTAACTTGAAATAATTTACAATTTATAAATTGTGTAATAATAATAGTCTTTTTTTTTCAGTACCAATATGTAGTTTCACCAGTTCTTTTATTTTAGTCCGATTTATATGTAAGATATACTTTTAAAAATATATTTTTGTAAAGTTTATTTATGCTCTGTCTAAAAATAATAAAAACATTTCAAGAATTGATTGCGTTGAGCTGTATCTTTATCTCGCAAATTGTTTCCATGTTTTATATGATAGTACTTGAACTGGAAGCTATTGAAGAAAAACATGAATTACAGTAAAATATTAATAAAAAATATTATTTACATTCAAATTGGAAATAAATTGTTGTGTCTGGATATTCAGATGTAGTAAGATATTTTAAGGTTGATTTGGTGTCACTCAGTCACATAACCTGGAAGCTATTGAAGAAAAACATGAAATATTACAGTAAAATATTAATATAAAATGTAAAATGCATTCAAATTGGAAATAAATTGTTGTGTCTGGGTATTTAGATGTAGTAAGACATTTTAAGGTAGAGTTGGTGTCACTCAGTCACATGAACTGGAAGCTATTGAAGAAAAACATGACATATTACAGTAAAATATTAATATAAAATATGATTTGCATTCAAATTGGAAATAAATTGTTGTGTCTGGGTATTTAGATGTAGTAAGACATTTTAAGCTAGACTTGGTGTCACTCAATCACATGAACTGGAAGCTATTGAAGAAAAACATGAAATATTACAGTAAAATATTAATATAAAATATGATTTGCATTCAAATTGGAAATAAATTAGTGTGTCTTGTTCTTTAGATGTATTAAGACATTTTAAGGTTGATTTGGTGCCACTCAGTCACATAACCTGGAAGCTATTGAAGAAAAGCATGAAATATTACATTAAAATATTAATATAAAATATTATGTGATTTCAAATTGGAAATAAATTGTTGTGTCTAGTTATTTAGATGTATTAAGACATTTTAAGATTGATTTGGTGTCACCTTGTCACATGAACTGGAAGCTATTGAAGAAAAACAGGAAATATTACAGTAAAATATTAATGTAAAATATTATTTGCATTAAAATTGGAAATAAATTGTTGTGTCTGTGTATTTAGATGTAGTAAGACATTTTAAGGTTGATTTGGTGTCACTCAGTCACATGAACTGGAAGCTATTGATGGGGAAACCTGAAATATTACAGTAAAATATTCATATAAAATATGATTTGCATTCAAATTGGAAATAAATTGTTGTGTCTTCTCTAGATGTAGTAAGACATTTTAAGATTGATTTGGTGTCACTCAGTCACATAACCTGGAAGCTATTGAAGAAGACCCCTCACTATTACAGTAATAAATTAATAAGAAATATTACATATGATTTTTTTTTATCAATAAATCGGGGTGTCGTGTATCTCAGGTGTTGAGCAACAACGTATCAATATTTGGGCGTTACTTTGTCAGGAGATCTCAAAGGTATTGTCTTATTTTCTGGGATGTCTGGAAATTTATTGATGGTCCCTAACCGAAACCACCACCTTCAGGAGCGAGTCTTCAGCTCTGATGTATCCGCTCCATGAGAGCAGTTGTCGGTGAGACGTCGGAGGGAGTCTCCGCTTTAATGAAACGAATGTCCGTCGAATATCCAACTTAAAACTAACTTCACCGCGGTCTACATCTGCGAAAGCCACAGGGCAGAGGACCACCCAGAGGTCTTGTTGAGACTGAGCAAGGAGCCTTGTATAGACTGAACTGGCATCACCTAGAAGCACTGCTTGCTTCAGGAGGACCCATCAAAGCGGAACTAGAGACTGAAGCATGCAAGCCCAACTCGCAAGAGCACTGATCTGAACCCATCTGATCTTCTGCTTAGCAACCAACGCAGACCAGATCTGGAAGGATTGCTAAACCAGTCAAGAGAATGATCTGTAATAGACTTTGTAAGTTATTTTGAATTACAAAACAAACAAGAGTGATTGATATTTATAAATTTTGTCGTGTATTCTGTATTGTTCTACAATAGGAAGGAAGGTCGTAGAGAGCACCATAAATTTTTAAAAAATCTTAATATGTTATCTTAATAGTTAATGTAAACTGAACTCAAACTGGGTATCTAATTTCTTTTGTGCTCCGATAGTAGATCGATTGCCGGGGTGGGTAACAGTCATTTTGAAATTGACTGAAATTCTGATAGATCAAGCCGAAACAGTGTAACATGATGTAACTAGGAAATAAAAACAAATACCTTATTTGCCTATACGAGATCAAAATGATCCCACATAGCAGGAACCTTCCGTTTTATTTCGGGCTCCATGATGTAACAGTGGCTTTCCGGGAAAAATTGTAAATGGTGATGAGAGGAGATTTTTAAGTGAAAGCCTGCGCCTCGCGCTGCTATGTTACCAGTCCCTGACCAGCCTGCTGTCTACTAACTCCTCTCTCCCAGTTCGTTTATCCTGTGGCAGAGTATAAAAAAGAATTAGACATTCACTCAATATATATTGTTGGGCATGCATGGGAAGAGATTCTCACCAAAATCATCTTCAAAGAACTCTTCCTCATAAATGCCTTTTATTTCTTTACAAAGTTATCACAAAACATTCTGAGTGACAACCTCTCTTACAGGATCCAATCAGCTTAATAATACATATTCATATAGATGTAAAGTGTGCCTGTAGTCCGTCCCTAATAGGTTAAGCCCCTGTTAATATATTCTTTTTGGTTGCTAAGCAGAAAACCTTCCTTCTCTCAACAGCGTATTTTGCACAATCAAACCAACAGATGTTTCCTGTTTTTTTCAGAGAATCGTGACCCATTGTCTAACTCATATCCTGTTCTTAACAGTTTTGTCCATTTAATCGTGACCGTTCCTTTCTGACCTGTGGGTCACATTCTGTGCCAACACTTTCCTGCATTTAGTTAATTACTTTAGCACATAACCCCTTCACCTTTTGGCCTGTGTATTCATTCAATGCTTGTTTAAAAGTTTTTATTTGCAATAATGGCCATTATAACGGTTTATCTGATCCTGAGGACCCGAAAGCGCTTCACACGACATTCAGTCATTCACCCATTCAAACACTGGTAAGATACATTGTAGCCACATCTGCCCTTGGGCACACCGATAGAAGCCAGGCTGCCAAACATTTGCGCCACCAGGCCCTCTGACCACCACCAGTCGGTAGAAGGGTGAAGTGTCTTAGACACAACGACCGAGATGGACAGAGTGGAGTTCGAACCGGCAACCCCTCCGGTTACAGGATGAGCTCCTACCTCCTGAGCCATGGTCGCCCCATAATTTTGGTTTAAAAGATGCACTTTTCGCAGAGATGCATCCCGTTGACAGATGCTCCTCATTTTGAACACAGTTTGGCATTTTAGTGACTGGCGAAACAGCAGTCGCATCGGTCACGTAACTACTTCTTAAAATAATACATGCACCAACACAGGGTTTAGTTCTATGAGCTAGATACAAGCGCCAACTATCTTATACAGTCTATGGTTTTGCTCGACCCACAGTGGCGGTCCTAGACCATTTGGTGCCCAAGGCGAGCTTGACTGATGACGCCCCTTGCCCACGAAAAAAGAAGTCATGTCCAAAGAATTGCACATTTATTTAGATAATGATAGTATAACAATAGCAATATAACAACATGTGCAAAAGAATAAAGCTGTTCAATAATAACTATTAAAAAAAAACGTTTAACTTGAACAGTAGTGCAACATCTGAGAACAAAAAGTGCACACTAAAGAATTCAAACAAAAAATAAATTAACAATAAAACATTGTGTGCAAAATTATACTATATAAAACTGTTGAAAAAAATAAATAGACATTATAATTTTTTTCTCGCCGCATATTTGGCGCCCCCCACTAGATGGCGCCCTAGCTATGCGCCTATGTCACCTGTAGGAAGGACCGCCACTGGGCAAATGCTATAACCTAGTGATGGGTCGACGACCGTCACGACCCATTACTAGGTTATAGCATTTGCCGCCATCTGACCAAAATTAACCACGTTGAATACTGGTTTGTTTTTGTGATGGAAAATTTTAATATTGCTCGTCTAAGAATCTAAGGTCATGAACTATGAAAGCAGAAGTGAACTTGATTTCTAAAGGTGATGAACTGTCAAACAGAAAGTGGACTGTGTGACTTTTGGATCATTGCTCACAACGACTTGAGTGAAAAAGAAGATGTGCACCCCAGCCAACGCTGTCTAAGAAGGAGAGAAAAACAACCAAATGTAGAAGCTTAACTGTCTAGACAAAAGGACATGAGTGGGATGTTTGACCTGTTTACAAGAGAAGATGATCATGTTTGCGAAACTTAAGGTGTGTTAAAGTGTATAAATACACTTTAACACACTATAAACCATTTCAATCAATTGTAATGACTGTACAAATACCTTTGTACAGTCATTTATAGACAATTCCGGAATTGCGCCGCTCAAGGTGGCAGCATGTTGGAGTAGCTCTGTTACTTTGGTTTGGTTACTTTGGTTCATATTTTTTTCTTTTTTTAAACTTTTATTCTTCCATTTCTGGTAGAAACATTGTTTTTGTGGACAACTGTTCTCTCTGGTTTTGAATGCTGTGCAGCTGGAAGGATTTTTGCTGATACTTTTTATTTTTGGACATTTGTTATGATGCATAACCATGGCAACAAGGTGGTTTACAACTGGCAGCAGCTGATTAACATCACAAAAGCTCAAATAATACCTCAACTACAGCCACAAAACCCTGATGAGTTGAAAAGAAGACGCCATAGATCCAGAGCATCCTCTACATCAGGCTGTCATACAACTACAGAGCGTCTTCAGTCAGCGGCTTCTTCAGATCTGCAGAGCGCTACAAGAGATCATCCCTACCCACAGCCATCAGCATCTACAACAAATCTTTGAAGGAACTTTCTTAATGAATTACAACAACATTTAATTTCCCTTTGGGATTAATAAAGTAATTTTGAATTTGAATTTGAATTTGAATGTACACTTAGACTCTGGGCTCTGCTCTCTGACTTGTCAGTGACAGAGTCTTCAAACGCTGTTTGCCTTTGAATAAATACAATACAAAGGATCGATCTTTTCTCTAAGTGATTTTATCAACATTGTCTCATCCCAGAATTCCATAACATTTTCAAATCATTAACGCTTATTTTTCTGCTATCTGTAGTTCCATCCATCCATTATCTGTACCCGTCCATCCATGTCAATGTTGAAATGTGAAATGTTCAATTACCTTTCAAAGAGTTCATACCCTGCAGAGCTAAATAAAGGGCAGAGGCAAAGCCTAAGGAAATACCCCTTGAAATTCAGGATTCACAGTCAGTATTTACCATAAAAAATTCGACTATAATTCTGACAGGACTACGTACATGTTCATATTTTTTATTATTCATTACTGGTAGTGTCAATATTCATTAAAGATGGAGAACCACTCTTTAGCAGTCACAGAAGAGTGATAAGGACAAAGGAAGAGGCTAGGAATTTATTTAAAGAATTTCATGCCTCACCTATTGGAGGACATACAGAAACCTTAAAAACAGCTGTCATGTGTTCATGGTTCTAATGAAAAGGCATGATAGTGGACATTGACAAATGGGCATAGTTTATAAGTTCATTCATAAGCCAGAATCTGTATTCAATATGTCTATACCTACATATTAATATTTATGTGAAACTTACTGTTTATAATTTGAGCATGTTTTTTTTTTCACGATATCTGAATGTGACCTATGTTAACAGGTGGGACCCCCCCTGAATGCAGTTAAAACTCTGGACTGCATCAAGGTCACCATCTTTTGTAATCAACTAGATTTCAACAATGTTCGGCATTATTTTATTTAATCTATTATGCATTCAAATCACTGATATGCATCTGCTGTTTGGGAGCTCATCGGCGTTGATCTTACTGGTCCACTCCAAAAAGCATCTGCTGGGTATCAGTATTGAAAGTCACTGACTAATTTTCCAGGTGGGTGGAGGCCTTTCCTCAAAAGGCAAAGTCCGCAGTGGAAGTAGCCAAATACCTTTGTACAGTCATTTATAGACATGGCTGCCCTAAACGCATACTGTCAGACCAAGACCACTGTTGACTGAGTTTGTCAATCAAGTCGCTTCACTTTATGCATTTTGTTCTGATGATGTCATTGGTGATTTGGTGCTCAGCAAAGAAAGATTTATTGATTGAAATGGTTTATAGAACTTCTGTCGAACAAGTGAAAACATTGTTCAGATTTTTTTTATTTTAGATCAACAGTACACTTTGTGAACTGCTCTCCATTGAGAGGAGTGTTACGGCTGCTTACATCCCCAAACAAATGGACTTGATGAGAAAGTCAATGATAACATCAAAAGGTAAGCATGCATTCTTGAGCTATTTTTAAGGCTTTTTTTAAGTTGGTAGCTATTATGATCATTATTACCATTGTGTATAGGGAATTGGTATTTCCTGTCTTGAAATATATTCATTTAGAATAATATGCTATTTGCAAAGGCAGTGTGCAAATGCTAAAGGCCCCGACATCCATTAGGGCGCGACAAACAGAGAAAAAATATTTTTAATAATGTAATAAAATTTTATGAGGTCACATTATGTGAAGTTATGTGGCCTCAGGTCTCTCTTAAGGTTTTTGGCTGCCTGCTTCGAGGCGGGGGGTGGGGGGGATGGGTTAAATTATTATGGATTGCAGTTATTGGTGTAGCGTTGTTAATTTCCTAGCCAACGTGTTTTGGATGACAGCAGCAGTGTTTTTAAGAAATAGTTATTTGCAAAATTTATTGATGTTGTCCCTAACAAATAAATTATTTTCATTATAATTTGTGTGTACGTGCACTCAGTGCTGTCAAAGTTAACATAATTGCGCCCTAATGCAGCACTGCTGAGAGGGAAAGAAACGGAGAATGTCTCCTTCAGTTAATTAAGTCCAGACTGCCCAGACACATTAAACCAAAAATGTTGCAAATCATAATTTTTAAGACAATTAGCCTATTTACTACTGTGGTCTGTGGCAACAATAAACATTTTTAAACGTGAAAAAGAAATAGAAAATATCCATCCATCCATTTTCTTCCGCTTATCCAGGGTCGGGCAGCAGCTCAAGCAAAGAGACCCAGAATTCCCTCTCCCCAGCCAGTTGTTCCAGCTCCTCGGGAGGAATCCCAAGGCGGTCCCAGGCCAGCCAAGAAACATAGTCCCTCCAGCGTGTCCTGGGTCTTCCCTTGGGCCTCCTCCCGGTGAGACGTGCCTGAAACACCTCACCAGGGAGGCATCCTGACCAGATGCCCGACCCACCTCAACTGACTCCTCTCGATGTGGAGGAGCAGCAGCTCTACTCTGAGCCCCCTCCGGATGACTGAGCTTCTCACCC
The DNA here is from genome assembly GCA_963556495.2 of Valencia hispanica. NCBI lineage: Eukaryota > Metazoa > Chordata > Actinopteri > Cyprinodontiformes > Valenciidae > Valencia > Valencia hispanica. Next base: position 49,521,799 of record OY747711.1, read on the forward strand.
TATCGCTAAGGGAGAGCCCAGACACTCTGCGGAGGAAACTCATTTCAGCCGCTTGTATCCGTGATCTCTTTCTTTCGGTCACCACCCAGAGTTCGTCCCCATAGATGAGGGTAGGAGCGTAGATCGACCGGTAAATCGAGAGCTTCGCCTTTCGGCTCAGCTCTCTCTTCACCACAACAGGTCTGTCGTACAGCGCTCGCATAACTGCAGATGCCCTACCAATCCATCTATCGATCTCCCGCTTCATTTTTCCCTCATTCGTGAACAAGACCCCCAGATACTTAAACTCCTCCACTTGGGGAAGGGCCTCATCCCCGACCCGGAGAAGGCACCCCATCCTTTTCCGGCTCAAGACCATGGTCTCGGATTTGGAGGTAGAAAATACAAAAGCAAAAGTAAATTAATAATTAATGAGCTGCTCCTCATGAATCTTCCTCAGAACAAAAACAAATTGTGTCAGTTTTTTGTTTTTTGAATAATCTTTTTAGTGTTTGTCATTTCTATGGGTTGCTGCAATCAAAAATAAATGTTATTTTGTACAAATGAAGACTAATGTAACTTTTCGGATAATAAGCCGCTAGCCTACTTTTTTTCCACATGCTTTGGACTGCGTCCTATGCTAATTTATAGATTTTTTACAGGCCAACGGCCTCCGGGGAGCTCTGTAGCTCCAGCTCGAGGCTTGAACTCCACAGGGGTCTGCTGGAATAGCGTAGTTCTACTATTCTGTGCTCAATTACCCTGTAGCTCTCTCTAAAGACCTGGATGTGTGGCACCAAAAAACTGAATTTAAGAATTTAAATTAAATTGTAGAACTGAAACTGAATGGTGAGAAGTGAAACTGAAATTTTGAGAGCTGAATTTGCAAAAGGATAAAATACAGTTTTAAAGCACATAAATTCATTTTCAAAATATAAAATTCAATTTCAATTTAGTAACAATAATTTCCAAACTAAACATTGGATTTCAAATTAGGCTAATTCAGATTCGGTTTTTATTCAATCTGAGTGATGCAAATTCAAACAGAACTAATTTAAATTCAGTGCCTGATGGCACAAATTTCCAAGAGTACCTTCCTGCAATTACATAGATCAAATCCACGTCGGAAGTCCCTAGCGGAAACCGCCGTAAAACAAAAATAAGAACTCCCAAATCTATGTATTGCTCTTTCGGCGTCCATACCGGTCAGTATTTGTGAGAGAGGGAGAGAACGGTAATTGTGCGGTTATATGTAGGATGTAATTCGTGCTATTTAAAAATAACGATAGCATCCATGCGATGCCGCATTGAGGCAGTAATTGATGCAAAAGGGACCCAAACCAAGTACCAAGCACATATGCGTGATTATACTTTTCAGAGGTCCGACATTTCTACATTTAAAATACTTTTATTGATTTCATGTAATATTCTGATATTTTGAATTTGGGGTTTTCATAAACTGCAAGCCATAATCATCAAAATTATAACAAATAAAGGCTTGAAATATCTCGCTTTGCATGTAGTCTTTATTATATATTAGTATCACCTTTTAATTTTAATTACTGAAATAAATGCTTGATAAACTTTTGCATAATATTCTAATTTTTCAAGTTTCAGCAGTATCTATCAAAGTGGTCCAAGGAATAAACTGTGATAAACCAGTGACAAGGTTATGTTTGGGTGGCCAAGGCTCACCAATAGATGTTCGAAGTAAAGGCTGGCTTAAGTGGTCCGATACAAAAAAACTACTGTAACTTTAATTTCTGAAGAAGTAAATGCTGGTTCTGATAGAAATGTGTACGATACACACCACACCACAGGTGGCGAGTATGGGGAGCTAAACATCCTGCTCACTGGTTCTGAACAAGGTCCTGCCGCAAGGTTGTGTGCTTAGCCCAGCCTTATTCACCCTTTACACTCTTCTGCCACCTGCTCCACTAGCACGATCATGAAGTTCGCAGATGATACCACTGTGGTGCGTCTCCTATCAGGCACAGATGACTCATTATAGAGGAGATTCAACACCTAACACATACAACAACCTTGTCCTGAAGACCAGCAAGACCAAATAAGTCATTGTGGATTACAGGAGGTCCAGGACGACAGAACACCCTTCTCTCCTCATTCATGGGGAGGCAGTAGTGTGTGGAGAATATAAAGTTTCTGAGAATCCATGCAACATCTGACTCGACTGTCACAAAACACATCGTTCCTGGTGAAGAAGGCCCTACAGAGACTCTTCCTAAGGAAGCTTAAACGGTCTGGTCTCTCTTCTCAGCTGCTTAACTTCTACAGGGCCACCATAGAAAGCATTCTGTCTTAATATGACTGTGTGGTATGGCAGCTGAACAGGACAAGACCGGAAAAAATTGGCCTGGGTAGTAAAAACAGCACAGGGGATTGTGGGGCATCCAATTCCACCTGTGGATATTCGGTGATGATTCAGTAGGCCAAATGCATTGCTGCAGACTTCCCCACTCTGGGAATAGACTGAACTGCTTCCTTGCAGTAAATGGTATAAGAACATAAAAACAAGAACCACCAGACTGAAAGACCGTTTCTTCCCCGGGGCTGTAAAACTGATACATTCCATCAAATGCAAATCATTCATTATTGCTGCAAAAAAATGTATCTGTGGAATTTGCACATATTTATTTTGCACTTATTTGTTTGATTTTGTTTTTCGATGTTTTCCTTTTTACTTAGGCCGAGAATAACTGATCGGAATTTCGTTATGTGTAATCATGACAAAAAATTTTTCTTGATGTCATCTTGTATGGAACTCCTGATCAGTCAGGGCACTGATTATGGCCCATGCCCATCACCAAAAGCACCAGCAACCCTTGGGTCCTGCCATCCATGTGGATGATACTTTGACAAGTATTACCTTCCATGCACACCGTTTCATGGAAACTATATTGCTGTGTTATTGTAACTGGATGGCTGTAATTTCTTTCAGCAAGATAATGCATTCTGCCACGCTTTAAATCCTTAAATAGGAAACTTAACTGATTGGAATGATTGTATAAATGTATTGAAATGACGTCTTGTTAAGTGCCTTGAGATGACATCTGTTGTGAATTGGCGCTATTTAAATAAACTGAATTGAATTGAAATTTAGGAGCACAACAGTGAGTTAGTGTAGAGACGGCCCCCTCCAATTGAGCGTCCAATAGATGGAATTTCCAGCAGATCTTTGGTATTTCCATACTACCATAGTACCATGACACACACACACACCATTCCTGATCCATGTATGATATCTGTTGTCAGACTGTTGGAAACAGCAGGAACAATATTCAGGTGCCAGTTAATTTCACTAATCAGTCAACAAGTTTAGTGTTTTCAATTATCTTTATTAGGTAAACTCTAAACTTTTAGTATTGCTTTTTTATTCTCAATTTTTTAAATTTTTTTTACTCTAAATTAGAATCTTTTACAATATGTGTATATAGAACCCATGGATTAAGCTACAGTTCTGAGGAATACAAAAATATCACAGAACATGTTCTACACTCACCTTCACCTGTGAGGCTCAGAACTGGTTCAGAAAAACAACTGCTGTCTGGACAGAGAGGATCAGCATATCCTAAAGTAACAGCACCATGGAGATAACCCCACTGAAGAGATGCTCCAGTTAAACACACCGATGTGTCTGAAGTCAGGTGTGGTGAAGTGCTGGCAATCATGTGTTACGTGAGTCATGGAGGCAGATCTTTCCAGAGCCGCAGCCGGTGATAAGCTGCCTCATCAATATGTGGGATGGTGTCCAAGAGGAGTCCATACGGTGGTGTTGCCCAGCTCATACCTCAATGTTCTATTGGTGACCCAATATGTGCAAGGTGTTCTGTTTTGAAGTTGCATCTATACAGAAAAGGTGTGAACAGCAGAATGGAGCCACTATCAGTTCTGTAAAGGGCTCTGATCCAATTTTTAATCCAACAGGAACGCGGTTATTCATCGTGGTCCTGGAGTTACACTGGCCTGCATGCTTTAGATGGGTCCTTTCTTGAACACCTTATTTGGAATCAGGAGTTATCTTGGAAGCTTATTATTAAGCTCCACAGAAGCCTGGTTACTCAGAAATGTAAAAATGTGAGTAGAAGCATGGTGATGAAAGACATTCAGTGATCTACATGGATAACAAGACTGCAGTGCTAGTACTGTCTGTGACGTTCACAGAAGTGTTGGTGGGAAAAACCCCTACAATTGAAAATAGATAAACCTGCCACCCTTTAATAAATGTAAGGATGAACTCAACAATTTACAGCAACACCTATCATGACTGATGACTCAATACAGATTGTCTACCTGTTGGATAGATCCAACTGTTGTCCTGTTTTGGTCTGGAGCTGAAATGTAAATACGGATCCCACATGACAACCAACGGCACTTCAAGCATTCTCATCCTCTCCCCAGTCTCGTTGGTACATATGCCTAAATCAGTACAAAGTATCAAAAAAGATTATACAAAATACTAAAACATCCTCAGAACACAGTGTGTTCTCTTCCTATTGTTCCACCCTGCTAAAGGTTCAGACTGACAGTGACAGACCAATCTTCTCATCACAACCCAATATGGACTGGAATGTTGCAGCATGACAAAGAACCTCACTAAATGTTTCAATCCAAACTAAACTAAGAAAAAAACCTTAAACACAAGAAATTGAGAAAACATCAAGGGAGCTAGGTGAGTCAAAGAAAAAAACAGGATTACACTGTGGCTCAAAGCTAAACCTAGATAAATGGTGGTAAACCACGTTTGTGAAGAAAGGACAATGACCAGGCTTTTCCACTGAGATGTGAGTGGTCAAACAGACAAACTGGGAATCCAGGGATGTATAACTGATTGCACAGACTTTTAGCTGAGTCCATACCACAGGGAGAGAACGGGCCCCTGATAGAGCGTAACACCATGGATGTGCCTGGCTCAGTGAGGTGGCAGTAGTAAAGCTGGAGGCTGTGTGCTATCCTTCAGTAAGCTGTTTATGGGGAGAATGTCGCCATCTCCAGCGAGATGCGCTGCCATAGTTCCTTGGTCTGCTTGCCTCTCTTCAGATTCTGGAGCACGTCATTAAACTGCATCATTCCCACTGGTGTGAGGCAGAAAGCCCCTCGAGCGCTGCGGATGATGTTGACAAAGTCATCGTAGTCAGCAGGTGTCAGATGGATGAGCCGGTGATGGATATACTAAGAGAGAGATGGGTTTGAGAAAGCTTGCTGTACATTAACTTATTTTTTATGTAAACAAATGTTAGTTTATGAAAGAAGGAAAATTGTAAATACATGCATTTTGGTTATAATCCTTTTTTGTTTGCTATGCTTATAGAGATGTATTGTGTGCAAAATGATATAGAACTGTGAAGATTCATCTTGTGTTCACATGCTTTGGGTGGAGGCCTCTGCACTCTGGTCAGAGGCATGATGACCACATAGCAGGTACATGGCAGCCTCCATCTGAATGAAAAGGTTTAATGCACAGTGCCTAAAATGTGAATCTACCAAACATTGTCCTTTGTAATTACGATATTGCACACCTTTATACTGCAATGATGACTGCAATGTAATATATTGTGCAGCTCTAATTTTCTGCTTTGCAGCTTTACTGAAGCTTTACTGGAAGATATGTGTTCATATCTAGTGGTGAAAGTTAAAACCTTCTCAAACAGCATTTACTCACTATATAGAAATAAATCCCCACCACATTCAAGGCAGACCTGCCAGAACACCTCCATATACCAGAATATTCTAAAGTCAGATATGAGGCCATCTGTCCAACACCTGAAGCTTGACCCAGAGTGGGTTATCAACTGAAGAATTATCCCAAACACAGCAGCAAATTTACAACAGAATGGCTGAAAAAGAAAAGAATCAAGATGTTGCCCCTGGCCCAGTTAAAGCCCAGAGCACAGCCTGACTGAAATGCAGTGTTGGAGAACTTCAGAGAACAATGGAGAAACAAATGTCTGCAAAATTCCAATGAACTGAAGTATTGTTGTAAAGAGTGGAGCAATATTCCTCCACAACAATGAGATTGATGATGTCAGATAGAAATCCTTTGCAGAGATGTTGCTGCTAAAGGTGCTTCTACAGGCTGCTAAAACCTGAAGTGTACATATTTTCTACTTTAATGTCATCTCTGTACAATAAATAATGTTTATTTTTTCCACTCAAGTGTAGATTTTAATAATTTTAGAACACTTAACTGAAAGTGGGTGCAGTTTCTTTTTACCATAACTATATATTCTAGGTGCAGTGATCTCCGACTAATGTGATGTGTTGCATGAAGTGAAACGTTGGTTAACTGAGCAAATACTTAGCAGTTCAGACTACAGTAATGTGGATCTGATGATGAATGTTGGACGATGGTGTGTCACACCTGTAAGTAAGCCTGTTGACAGCGCTGCACCAGCTGGTGGAAAGCAGGGGTGCGCAGGTGGGCGTGGATGTGAGCAGGATTCAGCCTCTGCAGAGCCTCCATGATGATCTCCTGCAGGACGAATGGACTTAGGACTCCTTTGGCTGCTCCAACACAAAACTGGTACACATAGTTGACTCCTGGCAGATCCAACAAGAAATCAGTTAGTAACAATCGCATTTATTGCCGTCTACAATGTGCGTTCAGAATGATGAATAATTGTTTTTATTTAACCTTTGTCTAAACAGGAAGGAAAAATTAAGAACCATTTCTTATTTACAACTTCTACTTTTGAGGACTACAGTATCTATAAACAGTATTCATACTCTTGGAGGTTTTGCCTTTTAATTGCTTTTATGAATAAAGTCATAGTCTACATAATTTGACTTTTTAAACAAGAAAAATAGCAAAGTCAAAACAGATTATTAGAAAATAATGGCAGAATATCTCATTCAGGTTAGTATTTAATAGAGGTTTCAACCAGGCTTGCACATCTGGGCAGTGCAGCTTATCTCGATTCTTCCCAACAAAACTGCTCAAGTTCCATCAGGTTGCTCTGAGATGTAAAAAGATCCTTTAGAACTCCAGCCACAATTTCCCAACAGGACTGGGCTGAGGAATATGATTGGGGCAGTCCAGAAAATTAACCTTTTTGTCTTCAAACCATTTCTGAGTTGAAGTTTCCGTATGCTCGGAGAAGGTGTCTTGCTGGAAAATAAATCTCAGCCCAAGTTATTTCTCAGTGAGACTAAATCAGATTCTCTTGTAGGATTTGCATTCATACCCCTCTCTACCTTTACAAGTCTACCGAAAAAGAAGCATCCCCCACAACGTGATGCCAATAACACCATGCTTCATGGTGGAGATGGCCATGTTTGTGATGATAGGCATCAGATGCAGTCTGATGACCAAAAAGGTACTTTTTTTTCTTATACCAAAGAACCTTTTGGGAGGCGCCCCGATATCTTAAGGTAAAGTCCATTTTAATTAAAATTTTTTTTTTTGCTGCTTCACCTGGTGAAGAACCCAGACAACAGCTGTACCTACAGCCTATCCAATGTGGTCTCCCTCACCTACCTTCATCTCATTCAGGCCCTTGTTTAGTGAGGATGGACAGCTCTAGGCAGGTTTAGATAAATGCCACACTCCTTCCAATTCCTAATGAGGGATAGAACTAAACTTTTTTTTCATGCTGCTACTGCAGCAGAAATACAGATGAACCAAAAACTGGACATCCCAGTTGTTTTTAATTCTACAATCATCTGGTACATATGAACTGCAATATACTGATCCTAATTCAGTGCTAGCAAGAACTAGGTGGACCTCTGTTCAACTAGGCTAGTCACTTTAAAGAGGATAGGTATTTATGTAAACATTTACTTCTAATCTTTATTGAATGGCAGTAACAAGTCAAGTCCAAACATATTGCCCACGGTTTCATTCACAAAGCATCCATATACAAAAATTTAATGATGCAGGAATAAATAAAGTAGAAAAAAATATATACTGTAAGCTGATTAAGACTCACTGTCTTTTTTTGGTATCAGTCATTTTGACCGACGGGGTCATATTTTTTTATTCTAGTCTATTTCTACTCATCAATTTCTAAAATGATAATGACAAATTCAATTGTATTTATTTTTTATTCATTTTAATAACTATTTAATTCAAACAAGCTGAACAGAGAATCCACATCGTGCCATTACACAATAAGAAGATTAATATATATAGCTTTTTCTCTACAGTGACAAAAACCACCGACTGTGGCCCCAGTAACTACATATAAACAATGAAATTAAAGAAGTCATAACCTGTAATTTTTACTTTTCCACAATAAAAAATGTATGTTATGATTGCCTAACAATTATACACTGGCCGGGAAGCCGATATTTAAAAGTGAAGCGTTTGTTTACCCCTGGGTTCGTCAACCAGCCCACGTGCACTCAAATACGTGATTTTAATTTCTGGGCAACTTGACGTCAAGTCGGCGCAGGATACACCATATATAGACATCGCAGACCTATGCTGCAGGAAGCCCGTCCTCCCCCTCATATTCGTGTCAGCCTTTTATCTTAATCAGCTAAATCAGCCAAAACCATTTCTGCCAGAAACGTAGTGCACACGTGAGTTGCTCTTTTGTTGACTGCCAGAATCAACAAGGAAATATTTTTTCTATTTTTTTACGCCGGAATCCTTTATGAATTTAGGACAATATCAGCTGAAGTTGGCATCGAAGCTCCGTTTGTAAAAAGGGGCAAGACCAACAATCAGAGACTTGCCTGCAATTGAAATGGTAAGGCTGTGTTTTTATTGCTCTGCTGTGTGTAACAAACAGTAGCTAACTGCTAATGGGGCTATTGTATGCTGGCGGGAGTTGTAGATATGGGTTAGATATGCTGAAGCATTACCTGCGGGGTCAACCCCCCTCCTTCCTGACACCAATCAATGCGCCCCTCATTTGCATTGTTACAATGACCGTCCACGACAGCCAAAATATCGCATCAGATCTCGCGAGACAATAATGCCTTCCGAAATAAGGGTCAGAGGAGTGCTGTGTTTATTTTTTTCACTTTTTTTCCAACTTTTCTTTTCTGGAAGGGCCTGATAGAGTATAATAGAGTATGGGTATCCAAGGTAATACTAGGTTATGACTCCTTTAGACAAACAGTTCACCTTCCGTGGCCTGAATGCACAGTCTCATTACTTGATGTTGTTCTAGAGGCTGAATCCGTGCTCTGCTGCCCAACTGACAGGCGCTACTTCAGCCAAAGTTTTTAAATTTAAGAGATAAGAAGTCGGAAAGACTCTGTATGAGCCGTTTCCTGACTTGCAATATATCGCTTTGTCAGGAGGAAATAAGAGCATCAAACATGTGTTGCCATAATTGGATAAATTTGTGTTAATAGTTGTTATCACGATATCATGAAATCCTGGAGGGATTGTATAACATATTTGAGTGCAAAAAGTACACAATCATAAGTAGCTGAGTTTATTTATCATTTACATGCATATTTCAAACTAAAAGAGATCCTTTGCTACTTCCGGGTCTAGAATGTTTATTTCAAGACCACTGCAACTGTTAATGTTGTTTAGAATGTTACATTTACTATAGTCTCCTTGTACTGAGATTTACTCACCTAGCCTTGCAGCTAGTCCCAACAACCACTTGACATCTTCTGTGTAAGGTGGACTTCTGGAGAAGTTGTTGGGATGGTCATTATGAGCCCTCCTGCCCAGCATCTCCAGTGCAAGCATGCCTTCACACACAGAATAACATAACTTCAACTTAACACGTCTTTGATGTAAGAGTAAAATATGGGCATGTGAGACAGCTCACCAACTCTGTAGGCTGAATGCAGGTAGTGCAAGCCCTGCTGGCTGATTGGCTGGCTGTGCTGCTCATCTTCAGCTGTGAAGGGGGTGCTCACCAACGGAGCAGGCTGGGAGGAGACAGGAGCCAGAGATGCTCCCTGTATGGTCTGTATGGTGGGTCCAGAGTGGACGCTGCCCACTATACAAACATAAAAGTGGCACATTAAATTGATGGCATGGATTAACGTGCGGTGGGTGTAAAACACAGCACAGTCCTGACCTGCCACGGTGGTGCTCAGGGGTAGGCCTGTCTCAGTGTGGTAGGGGTGCACGGCGATCTGAGTCATGGATGGTACCGGAACAGCTGGGAAGGTGACGGCTGTGGCCGTCAGAGAGGGCTGGGGGCTGGGAGCCATTGAGAAGGGGTACGGGGCACCAATGAAAGCTGGATGCACCCCCTAAGAAGACAGGGGAGAACACACCAGACAAGTTACACTAATAGTAGCTGTGCCGAAAACTGGCAGTATTTATACAGTGCAAAAGTTTTATAGTTCCATGCAAGGCTACCTTTTACATTTTCTTTCACATTTGGTTACAACCATACTGCAAAAAATAACCTATATATATATATATATATATATATATATATATATATATATATATATATATATATATATATATATATATATATATATATATATATATATATATATATATATATATATATATATATATTTTACTGCTGTGTTGAAAAAAAAAAAATCCCTATAAGAATCCTGAGAATCGAATCGATTCACAAGTCCAAAATCGGTTTAATTGTTTAACATTGTTTGCCCTTTTTTTTTTTTTTTTACAGGTTTTTATAAGTTTTTCCCAGTGAACCATTACTCATTCAGTGTTGCGTCATTTCATTACAGCCATGTAATTGGATTGGATCATAGAAATCGATTCTAACTCTTGAGAAACGAATCGATACCCAGCTTTAGTGTATCCTTTAATTTATTCACACTTTCACACCTTATTATGAGCGATCAACTCAAAATATTCCCACTCTGGGGAAGACTTTCTTTTTCTTGCAGGCTGCATCTGTAAAAGGGAGTTGGATTGTTGGTGTATAAATTTAGATTATGTGACTGCAGAATAAAGTGCCCACACCAAACAGGAGAGCATCCTTTACAGTCAATGCACACAAACAAACACCCGGACTTTTGACCAACTCCCAAGTGTAAAAGAAAAAAAAAACCTTTTAGCTCACCTCAAAAGACTACAGGTAAGAATTTCTATTAACTAACTGAATGACTCTAACACTCACTACAAAAGGCGACAACAAAACAGTGCGCCAACGTGTTTATGAGGAAGCGACACGCTGAATGAACCAATGACATCGCACAAACAAACAAACAAACATGCATACATACAGTGTATGTGCATGCGTGTGCGCGTGAGTTAGGATTGAGTTGTTGGCAGGTTTGGGTGATGTAAATGCTGCTCCTCCTTTTTGATCAACAGGCTGTGTTTAATTCTTAAACGACAGAATTAGCCTCATCCTTTGATATATATTCCATAAAAATCTCTAAAGACATAAAAGCCACTGGAACCAAAAGCCTTCAGAAGCTACCCAATTAGTAAGCTACATAGCTACAGAACAAACCTAAAGCCAATTTAAAAATGTAAATGCTCACCATCAAATCTGACTAAGCTTGAGTTATTTTGCACAGAAGAATGGGCAGATGTGCAAAGCTGGTAGAGACATAACCCAAAGACACTAGCTGGATTTGCAGATGGTCTCAGGGGGGTAAATAAAAATGCATGTCCCATTATTGAGATTTTTATATGCAATATAATTTGAAAAATCATGTATCAATTTCCTCCCACTTCAATTACACACTACTTTATGTACAACTATTACATAAAATATTAATATATCATTATATTAAGGTATATTTGGTTGTTTGAGCTACTAAATTAGGCAGTTCTAAACTATGCATTTTGGATTTACAGTTGCATAGAGTGTATAAGCACGAATTCTGACCTGTGGATATGAAGCTCCAGACACAGGGAAGACAGCGGGCCGAGGAACGTGCTGGAGCGGGTGTCCCAGATACTGTGGGGTGCAAACGGAGGGGAGGTGAGCCTGGATGGTGGTGTAGGGGTGGAGTCCTTGACTGTGGGGATGGGACATTGCCTGGCCAGGAATAGCATGGGATTGGTAAATGGTGGAGCCCACAGAGATGACGGGGACAATGGCTGCCGCTGTGACTGAAGCTGTGACCGCTCCCACCCCCGAAGACTCTAAGTTGGCCATGCCGTCGAGCACACCACAGGTGGAATCTGGGGGCCTCCGGCCAGAACTTCCATTGGCCCCACAACGGCCTGTGGGCTCCCGCTGTTGGCCTGCACCACCGCCCACTGACTGCTCGTAAAGCCAGTACCATTGGTGGGCCACTTCAAAGAGAACCTCAGGATAGACACCTCCACCCTTCGCTGCCTCTTCTACTGCCATGCAGGCCTTTTCCAGCATTACATTGTCCTAGAAGAAGGTAAATACAGGGGAGTAAGAGAGGTGAGGAACAAGAATGGATTTTTAATTAATAAGTCATTTTCTTCTCCTAGGTTTTCTAGATGGCCATACCATATCAGCTTTACCCACATTTACCCACACAGTTAGTTTAGATTTTATATGATCTTAAAAGTCCTTTAGAGTTTATGTCCAAGTGTGCTTCTCATTATGGAGACAAACAAGTAAACAATTTTAAAGGTTGGTTCAACTCATTATGAGATCTGGTAATGTTTCTTTCTGATAAGCAAAACATTATGAAGGTGGACGACGTCCTGAAGACTTCTGATGTATGTTGTGTTGGTCCTTGAGATAACATCTACATTTTGAACAGTGAGTATAAATTGTTATGGTCACAATATTTTGTGGAATTCATGGGGTGATGATAAATGCGAGTATTTAAGTCTTTTGTTCATAAACCGTCCTCTGCATACCGTCAAACAAACATTACGGGCTACTTCATTACAATAGTAGAACAACTGTTCTGCTTGACAGTATACCAAAATTGCATTTAATCATATTTTGAAATACAAACAATGTATTCATGATTTCATGAAACCAAGAGTGGAAAAAATAGTTGAAAAGTAAAATAAACTATTTTAAACATGCTACCTGCTTACCGGTAGATTTTTTTTCAGGATGAGCAATGATTTCCCTATCTGATACCAGGTACTAGGCTGAGGTCCAGTTTATGGCATTTTTTATTAATTACTGGTATCAGAAACCTGGCTCCAACTAACCCAATAAAGAGTTGTTATAACCTTATGATAGTTTCACCCCTGGTGAGATTAATGGTCCGTGTTTTGTGCAGCTGGTTTTGAAGAAATCCCAAGACTTATTAGTGTGAACCACCTACCCCACTATTTTAAGCTGCAAATATTATTTTGTAGATCTAAGGAATCAAGGATTTCACAAATAATTATATAAACCAGGTGCAACTAGATTGTACTACTTTCCGTCTGCATGTTTCCTTTAACGGAACTTCATTACTCATTGAGTACCATTTCCTTTCATAGAACAGGTCCTGTTGGAACCTTAGTTCTTATCTTAAAACAACTAACCTATTCGAGAGTATAGCCCAGTAAAAGTTGATTAAGCTCTACCTGTTCTTTGCACTGAACCAAGGCTCTCTGGATTTCATTGGGGTTGAGGGCGTGGGCATGAGGCAGGCAGCTGAGGGCCAGCTCTGCGGCTGCCCGGACCATGTTTGGGTCCCTGGCCCGCGATGCTCGGTCTGCCAGGGACGCCACTTCTGGTGGAGTAAGGTGGCCATCCCAGCACTCAACCAGAATATTCAGGGCTGCACTGCCAATCTCCATAGCTTGGCCTAAAGAAAAGGGAGAAAGGTTAGACAGGAATAGATGCAACACCTGACTAAATTTAAAGAATTATTGTTTAGTTTATTTCCTTTAAACACACCAGTGATCCAGGATACATGTGATGAATACGTCCTGGACAGCCAGTTAGGTGAAACAAAATTGTGGAGGCCAAGAGCATACAGTCCAATCTCAAAGGCACAGAGATGCAGGTTTCTATGTGGCCCCTGGTGACCGCCACTGGCTGAGGGCTGAGTAAAAATGGAGGTAGAGGAGTTTCCTCCAGCTTTGATCAACACCGTCTTAGCCAACTCAAAGTAAAAATGGGCTGCTGCCTCTGACGGCTGATTAGGCACATGAGGAGCATGACACTCCAGACGGCGTCCCTTATACCTGAACACAAGGAAACGTCCAAATTGTTACTACATTTCAACTTAACTGGCCAACATGAAAACCCAGACATTTAGGTTTCAATTAAGACTTTTCACTCATAGTTAAGTGTAAGTAAAACAGCTTGTAAGTAAAACAGCTGATCAGTGGAACAGATGTTTTCTTATTTGGGAATTATCATATTCCATGTTTGAAATATCGAACTTCGCAGATGAACACATTCTTTGTTTACATAGAAACAACCTACAGGCTAAGGTTTTAGATTACCTGCTCTAAGATTGTACTGATCAGTCAAATGGGGTCATCTGTGAACTCTTTCAGACAGTCAGGAAAACATTCAAATTTGAAGAGAACTAAAGTTTCCAGAAGCAGTGGCTCCCTGCTAGTAGGAAAGATTATGGTTTGATCCCCAGTTTTCCAGATCCACGTGCAAAATAATTCTTGTGTACAAAACCAAACCCAACATTATTATAAACTTTACATAAGTAAAAACATGAATTTTTACGGTTCTACAAAGCCAGCCTCTGTAGAGGTAAGTCATACCTGCTAGTGTCAGTGCTCTTGGCCCTGGCCCCACCACCAGCCCTGCGAGAACCACTGGAAGAGGAGGAGCCGAGCGAATCTGATGATGAACTGCTGATGCTGTCACTGTCCTGGCCCCGTGCCCAAGATGCTGCTGCCCAGCCGCCACGGAGCGGCCTCCGGCTAAGGGTGGGAGAGCTGTCCGAGGTCGTCTCAGGAGCACTGCTGTCTATACTCGCCATGCCTGTTTAGACACGTGTACTTTAAGGTTTGCACACTGTGTTACGGTTCACTGTTTATCTAGGTGTGTGGGACCAAGATGAACTCACCCTAATATAACAAAATATATATAACAAGGCACAAAACTAAGGGTGCGATTTTAAAAATATTGTTTATAGACATGTAGGATAGTGTACCAGCAGGATGAGGACAGGAAAACACTGCTCAGAGTGCATACCAGTGTGCTTCTTTTTCTGGCGGACAGGTGAGCCCCAGCAGCGTTGGCTGTATCCACACCGCCCCCCTAGTGCCAGTCGACTGGGCACGGTGGCCTCCAGTTTAAAGGATGATGTTTCATTCTGCTGCTCACTTGATAACTGTGCTCCATCTGAAACTGCAAGGACACAGAATCAAGTCAGTGTTCATCAAGAAATACATATAGTTCAGATGAAGTACAGAACATAGGTAAGAACATGGCAGGACATTTGGGTTCTTCCTCTGTTTATTCACCATTTGTAAAGGCCTATTTTCTGCATTTTTGCACAAAATAACAGAGTTTTACAAATCTGAGAACATCAGACAAGAACATTTCCACCAGGTCACCAGTCCACCAGGTCAGTTTCATCAAAATGTCTGGAGGGCTTTGACATGTTTAGATCCTAAAAAACATAATTCATGTCAGGATTTTTAAAAAAGCACCAGTACTTGCCATGCTCCTTGGTCTCCACAGTGCTCTCCCCGGCTGTGCTGTTCTGCAGCAGGCTGAGCTCAACCTGTGCAGTCATCTCCTCCCCAGCCAGTGCCACAGCAGAAGAAGAGCTTGAAGAAGATGCAGCCAAGGTGTTGGATGAGGATGATGACATGGTATGTTTGGTGACCCCGCCAGTGGCACCTCCAATCCCACTATGGCTCCCAGCATTATGTTTGGATGGGCTACGCTGACTGCCTGCTGCTGGTTTGGTGGAGTAGAAAGAACTCAGAGTCTGAGGCTTGTGGGTCTGGCTCTCTCTGTCCAGCAGTTTATCAAGAATCTGAAAAAGGTATTGGGGGGAGAAAATTCATGACTCAAATGTGCATATGGTATCACGGAGTTGATTCGAAAACCATGACCAGGCAGGTTACTCAAAATCTATTTTATGTTGAGAAAAAGTTTATAATCAACTTTGCATTTCATGTGAAAATGCAGCGTGAATGCTGTAACTTAAGTTTATTTGCAGAAATTGCTTAAGTATTTCAATTAAACTGCAGAATACTTGCTGAACTATACTAAGCACAAAAACTTAAAATAGTCTGCAAATTTTTTAACATAACAAAACTGTCAAAATTAGCTAAAATGCCAATGTTAGCTAAAATGCCAATGTTAGCTAAAATTAACTAAAATGCTCATGTTAGCTAAAATGTGAGTAGTAGCATTTTACTGAATTGCTATGAACAGAATCAGAAGAAAAAGGGAAAATAGTCTGCAAATTGTCTATAGGCATCTGTCAATGTTAGCTAAAAAAATTTAATTCCTGTTTTTGGGGGTTTTAAGAGCTGGAAGCCCAAATTATGTACAAATTAACAACTAAATACTTGAAATACTTGTGGGCCCTGAATCTATAATCTATGGAAGTATGGAAATAAACTTTTCAATAATACTTCAATTTTATGGAAAGGGTCTGTAGTTTTAGCTGAATTTTGTAGAATTTTCAAGATTTTCTATAAACGATAAATGGCTATAAAAAACCGAATATTCTAAAAAGTATTAATACCAAGAGACATAGCAGCAAAGAGCAGAAAGTGCTGAATATTTTAGAACTGAAAGGTTAAAATAGCACAAAAATTGTAGGAGGAGATGCGTTTCAAAAAAATATATACGGAAACCTAAGTTGAAGAATATATTTTTTGGACTAGGATATGTTAAGCACAGCTTGGCAGAAATACCAAAGGAAATGGGTGGCCACACTAGACAATATATACTGCATACAGTGTTTGTATATTTGTCCAGGGACAAACTACTCTAAATGTATTATTGTTTGTCACTATGCTAGAATGTAAACAATAAGAATATCGGCTGGAAGTCTCACAGACAAAGCGGTAACAGTAGTGGCAGATGACAGGGTCAAGACTGAGAAACAGGTATTGGCTAACCAGCCAGACATTCTACTAGCAGAACTCACGATATACGTTTTTTTGGTCCATCATTTTCAATATCATATTCATAACAGCCTAACAGAGAACTACCTATAAAAAATTAAATTAAACAATTGCACTTAAAATACGAATAGTTCACCTGCTGTGGCCTGAACCCACAGTCTCACAAGTTTCTCCTGCTCTACATGGAACTGAAATGCACACCCATTTGTGCAAATTCAAATAGTGGGATTGCTGCAGAGGTTTTTGTTATAAGGTATTGGATTTTTGCCTTTGACAGCTTAATTGCCATGGGACTTTTAATATTGTTTTGGAGCCTGAATCCACACTCCGCTGCCAAACTGGAAACTGGAATTAAGTGCCACTTCAGACAGTTTTCCAATGAGATAACATTTCTCAAATTGAAGTGATCAGAAGTCGGAAAGAGTCTGAACAAGCCGTTTCCTGACCCGCAAGCTATTGTTTCAGGAAATCCCGCTGTATGCACTGGTGGTTGGCATGACACCAGGCTCCTGGGAGCAAGGCGCTCCAAAATCTCCGTAACTCTTCAACGCGCCGTCAGCTTGCGGTTAGTTTGATACAATGAGTATGGTTGTTCAGGTGTGAGATGATGCTCAGATGCTCTAATGGAAATCGTTCTTCTTTCATTGATTTGAATTGATTCAATTGATTGAAAAGGCTCAACAAACCTGATAAAGAAGGACAAATGTGTAACCACTGGAGACGACGCAAAGAAGGATTCTTCATAAAAATCAAGAATTATTTACAACCCTGAGCATTATCTGCATGAGAGTATCCTACAACAACAAACTGTCTGCAGTCGAAGGCTTCTTCAGTTTCGGTGCAACAGACCGCTACAACAAAATCTTTCCTGCATCATGATCTACAACAACTCCATGAATAATTAATTAGTATGCGCTACAACAACACTTAAATTCCCTCTGGGATCAATAAAGTATTTTTTTAAATTTTATTTTGAATTGAATTTAGTTACTTTTACTCGGTGGAAATGTGCAGACATTTTGAACTTTACTTACAAAGTGCTCAGAGGTGTGAATACTAATCTGTCAAAATGATAAACGCAGCCTTCAGATTTTACGTCACCATTCAAAAAAAAACGCTCAAATGAGGAAAAAATTCAGTGCGTACTAGTTTCATTAACTACAAAAGTGATATAGAATCTCACACAGAAGCAACATTGAAAAAGACCAAACTGTATCATACATTTTAATTTCATACTATATTTGTTGAGCACAAAAACGTCTGGATCTGAATGTCCTTTAGGATCTTTGTCTTGGTATTAAATACCAAATTTAGTAGTATTGAATACCAGGTTTGGTATTCAATATCAGTTCTGTCCTTTTAAGCTAAGAAACCAGCTGAAATCTGTCAGTTTTCAGAAAGTTATCCTTTTACAAAGTTTAAATTATTAATTTAATATCAACTGATGGCCTATGCAGAGTTTTACTTTCATTCAGGTATTCCACAGAGTGGTACAATAAGTAAAGTCAACGAGTCCTCCCAGAAAGGTCTTAAGGGGGTTAGTGACCAAAGTCAATCAGTCCCACCAAGAAACCAACCAAGAACTAGATACACAAAACAGGCGAACATAAAGAGACGCCTGACCCGAACCCCGCTGAGCCAACAGACAGCGACCAAAAAATAGCCAGCATCCCTACAGCGTATCCATCCCCACCCCAGTTCACGATAAATACAATACTCCAGACAAACGCAAACAACCACACCCATATATGCAGCACAAAACTGCACCAAAACCATCCACCAGTGCATCCTCCACTGTCAACAATCTGCTCACAAGTCTCAAACCAAACAGCCACAATCACGAGATAGCACGAGGAGGAGCTTAACTGGTATATAATTTCTTTTAGTTTTTTTTTGGTTAAGTTGGTATAATTGTGTCATTTTCTCCAGACTGGTATTAATTGGGCATAACATTGGTAATGGGCTTGATACTGATGTACAGATTGACCTAGCGCTGGACAATATCTCGATGTTTTTTTTTAAATATCGTCATATTTTCATATAAGTCACAAGATAACCCAATATTATTTATATCGATATAGATACCAGTATGTCTTCTTGCCTTTCCATCCATCTTTAACTTCACCTTGCTCCACCTCATTTCCTCGCTGAACACATCTCTCACTAACTGGACTCAGTCTCCAGGCAGTGACAGCATGGAAACAGATGAAAGCATGAGGGAAAGTATTGAAGAGTAGCCGCTGGTTAGTAAAACTAAAACTACTGGCTCAGTTATTTGGAGATTGATTCTAAGTGTCAGATGTGAAAACAGATTAATGCGGTCTGTAGAGAATGTCGAAAATACCTGTTAACAAAGAACTCCAGTACTACAAATCTTTACCACAGCAACACAAAGAACAGTATAAAGATGGTGTATAACTTTGTTCTGCATGCCAGAAAACTACACTTTCCCAGCCTCCTCCTGACCCGAAACCAGGGGCAGGCTGGCCATAGGGAGGATCAGTTGGATCATCTGCACCTGCAGCTGATTAGTACCTCTTGTGCTTCAAAAGGAACCCTGCAGGCCCTTGTGGTGTGGAGTTTGGATGAAGTCACAGGATGGACACAGAAGTCACAGAAGGGATTGTCTACAACATCCTACTAAATGCTGGATATGTGCCAACATGCAATGCAATACTACAACTACTTATCCGAAAGCTAAACATTTCAAGGTTTTTCTAGTCATTACAGCTGATTCTAATTTAGACTCTACTTTCTCCAGTTTTCATCAGTTTATTGACTGCATGCAACAAGACAATACAACCTCATCAGGTTGTGTTAACAAGATCTAAAACTGATCCCTACAGATCAATGGCTCTATATCATATCTATCAATACCCAACTTTGATCAACCAAAGCCAACCTTTACCTTCTTGAGTTTGCTTTGGTCATCCTTGTAGGTGATCATGAGAGCTAAGGCCAGGTCACCTTTTACCCGGCGAGTTCCTTCACAAAGTAAAGGATGCTCTGCCTCACTGACTGTTGTTTTCATACCTGCAGACACAAAGTAATGGAAACAACAACCAGCGAGTGAGTTAGGAAGTTCAGGGCAACAGCAACCAAAGCATGTGTGTGAAAATCTGTGAAGATAGGAAAGATGATACTTTGAAACAACAACAGAGTTGAAGGAAACAATTAAAGGACCCAAAAACAAATTACCAAGTGCCGCTACAGCAGCCTCAAAACCCAGTTCTTCGTCCCCGGGCATCTCGTTGTTTCGGTTGCGACTGGGTGGACGGGAACCAGTTGGGGACACAACTAAAGAAACATCATGGAGATAAGAGGAACCAACATGAATTATAGAAGGTCTTGTTCAATTGATGTTAGCAGAGATTTAAAAGGAAAAGAAAATTTAGCTTTTGATTTTTTTATTTATTAAAAAAAAGAAATCGGTAATGTGTGGTATGCACTTGGATTCATCACCCCTTAATCCAAGCTCAGCTCGCACCAAAAAAACATGTTGCAATTACTGCTGCACACCTTTAGGGGGAATGCCTCTACCAGATTTAGACATCTGGGGCATAATTTATAAAACTTTGCACAAAATTCTTACTAAAACTGTACTTAAGCTCAGCAAAACAAAGTTTATTTCTGAAAAAAAAAAATCAGATTGATAAAACCCAGAGCATGCACAGCTGCACGCAATTTCCGCTTTATAAATCACACCCTTCCTAGAAATGTGCTCAGGTTATTTTGGATCATATCCTGCCTCCTACACACCACATTCTACCATAAATGGTCAATGCAAAGTACCTAATGAATATTCTGCATATACATAAGCTGGCTGCTTTCTGGGGTAACCCCGGCAGCTGAGAGGTCAAAAAATGCAATTCCACAGACTGCAAAAAGGTTTTATTGCAATCAATCATTCCATCTTTATATATTTAGCGCTTTACACATACAACCCATATTAAAGGAGACAAGACAAAGTTGTCAGAACGAGAAGTACATATCAAAATGAAAATAAAAAAATATTTTGCTTTAAGAACATTTGAACCCTGAAAATAATAAACTAGTTGTGCTAACCCGGGGTGCAAAGAACATCGAATATGAAACTGGCCAACATCAGAGGCAGCACCGGCCTGTAATCACAGAGGTTTCCATCCCTAAGCTGCTCGGCTCGCTCTCTGATGGCGGACATCTCCACCAGGCCCAGGGGTATCTTCTTCAACAGCGCCACCACCTCAGATTCCTGGTATGCCAGCTTCACCTGCTCAGTCACAACATGGGGAGTGAGGAATTGTGGCAATTGTTCAGGCTTGAAAGGTTTGGGTTATTTTCTCAGATTTTTGTATGTCTATGTATTTCTGATTGTTGTCTTCACATAGAGGTGCAACCTTATATAACATCACAAAATAACAGCAAGCTAATAAAACACTTCCTGCCTTAGCATTATCCAGATATCATACTAGCAAAGTGAGAATTAACTTTTTTAGGGGTCACTTCTCAGGCCATCGTAAAACAAATAGATTTGCATGTGTTTGATTTTGAGGCACAGACCTCGAGGGCTTTAGTAGACGCCGGTGGTCTCTGTAGTTCCAGGGAGAACATTCCCGTGCTAAAAGCAAGGTTGTGGAGCTCGAGCCTTTCACTGAGAACAGTGAGGAGGAAGGCAGCTTTGGACAGCGTGTTAGTGGCCACCTGTGTCTGACGACTGGTTGACACCTTGCTCTTCTTACCCTGTGTTCAGTAAACATGTTAGAGGATGACATAGTAGGATTGTGTGGTGGGACTTTGTAATAACTACCTTAGTCTGGGGCTGCTCCACCTTTAGGTCTGGAGGGTTGGCCAACAAGTCTCTAGCCAGCTCCACAGCAAGCTGACATGCCTCATTACTGTAGCCATGAGCATACAGGGCTTCAGCACATGCAAACAGCACCTATAGAAAACAAACACACATACAGGTATGAATGTCACAATCATTTTGGGCAATTAATAATAATAATTTCAAACTGTTCTTTTTTTTAATCTTTATATTTGCACAGGAAATACCTTCAAGTCAGTCAAATCTAGACTAGGTGCATAAGTTTAAATTTAATGTGAATTTCCTCTAATCAACACAGGGTCAATACACATAACCCCCCTCAAATTTGGATGATTGTCCCTCAGAAAGCAGGAAAGAAATCGCAAAATTTTTGTAGACATCAACAAGCTTCTGGCTACTTCTTCGTGTTGTTGTTGGCGGTGGGTAAGCAACATTTTTGTGCCATCACCAACTGGAATGTGTTGATTGGGATACACAAAACAAAAATACATAAACATATAGCAAATCTATTTTCGTCTTCTTAAAAACCCTCAAAAAAGAATAAAATTCAGAACTAGAAAATTTGTCCAAAAGGTCTTGTATGTTCAGCTGCAATATCTTGTCTTGCAGATTACGTACCAGTTCTTTTTTTCAACAGTATACTTGGAACAGTACAGTTAAACACCGAGGCACTGAGCATGTACCCCCCAACAAGCCCAAAACTGGCACCCCCGAAAGAAGTGCCCCAACCAACAAAAGGAAGACATCAGCCCGGCACATTGGCCGACCGACACGCCGGTCCACCCAGGCACGCACCAGGTCTGAAACAGATGGCCCTCCTGAGGACCAGCCCCTGACACCGAGAGCCACCAACGCACCAGCGGGCTGGGGCATCAGTCACTGGCAGGGAGTGATGGAGGGGAAATAGGCCCCCCATTAGATGTAAGGCCTGAGATGCGCCAGGAGAGAGGGCACCCCAAGACCCAACCTGACAGGTAGACAGACATACAGACAGTCATACGTTCCATCCCTCTTACGCAAATACACTCTCACAGATACACCAAAGCTCCTTTCAAACAGGCCATGAAAAACGGTAATTTTCCAGACTTTGTCTGTTTTGCCTTTGTGTCTTAAAGCAATCTTCCGGACTTTCTCCGGATACCCTTTACCGGTAATTTTACGGACGAAGACCTAGTAACAAGAGCGGACTTTTCACAGTATGGTGTTTGCATTCAGACAGTCAGGTAATGTTCCGCGAAAGCTGGAGGGGTGTAGGGCGGTGGGGAAAAGGGGAGAGTGGCAGGGAACGCTGTGAGCACACACATTGATGACGTATAAATGTCACTATTTTCCTTTCAGCTTTTTCATCGATGTCTCTTAAGCGTTTCCATGTGCGCAAAATTGCACACATCACAAAGACGAGCCCTGCAAGTAGATCTGCTGTTTCGTCTACCATCTTTGCAATAATCCATTTGTTTGGGGAAATGACAAGTACGCCCGCCGCACTAAGTTTACGTCATATCCACATAGAACCCCCCACTCTCCCGCACCCCCCACCCCACAGACATTCATCAGGATCCTCCGGTACATTTCTTGCTGTGTGAAAGCAGCCGAAAGGCAATGTTCTGGAAAAAAGTGGTGTGTTTGAAAAAACAACTCTGGTTAAAGACCGGATGGAAATGTCCGCAAATATTTCAGAACTTCTGTCTGAAAACGGCTCAAGATACCCAAGAAAGGACACTGTATCCTCACTCATACACCCCATAAACCCTCTATACTCCCAGGTCCAGGGACCGATGCCCCAGTAGAGCAACCATCCCCATGACCCAGGTGTTAGACCCCCTACCTTCTAGGTTGGAGAAAAGCAGACCGCCAAAGCCCCCATAGTGGCGAAGCAGCCCACCAGCCCAGGTCCCCAACCAGACCACCTGTTCCTCCTCCGGACCCCAACCCCTGATGGCCAATAGTGAACAGGGTTGTGAAAAGACCCCTAGCCTCCATCCTCCCGCTCGAGTAAAGTGTGGATGCACGTTGTTATAATGTGCATTTAAAACAGAGGGGTGGGCTGTGGGGAAGGCAGCCACACATTTCACAACCCCCACCCCGAGCCCTCAGGTCTATATGGGGTTTAACAGTGGGCACCAGCACCAGAGGTGAAGCTGATTGAACCGCTCCCCCTCCGGATGGCGAAAAGTGTGCCCACCTCAAAGTCCCTACATGTGTGTCTCATGTGTGTCTCATGTGTGTCTCAAGTGTGTCTCAAGTGTGTCTCAAGTGGGAGTGTCTAAGTTGTACAGTAAAATTGGGACCCAGGCCGCCACGGAATAGCGAGGATGGAAACCCCTCCTCACACCCCAGTGATGTGCCCATGCCCCAAGACCCTATATGAGTGGTAAAGTGATGGAGTGGATAGACAGAGGTGTTCAGGGATGGGGAGGGAAGGACTGAGAGACCAAATGCCTTCCCAGGGAGCCAGCTCCTCCACTGACTCCAATAGGCACCGCTGTTCACCAAGATCCACCAGGGGAGGGAGGTAGGGCTGCACGATTAACCTTTATCGCATCGATATTGAGGTTTTAACTCCTGCGATAACCTAACCTCAGGAGGCTGAGGTTTTTTTCCCGCCCCTGACATTTGAGTGACAAACCTATTCTCCAATCAAATCGGTTGTCGCTCATTCCTGGCTTGCTGGCCAATCAGAAACGGTGATGGGAAACAAGCTTGTATGCAGAGCAGTGTTGCCAACTTGGCGACTTTGTCACTATATTTAGCGACTTTTCCGACCCCCTGGCAACGTCTTTTTTTTAAAAAGTGACTTATGACAGACCTAGCGGCTTTTCCATGTGTTGCTAGAGACTTTTGGCGACTTGTTCAATGTGAAAGCAGAATGTATTTCTCACTGTTCTCAGCGGGTAGCGGGAGAGGAACCTGGCTGCAGATCTCTGCTGTCAGTCTCTCTCCGCTGCCGCGCTCAGGTTGACAGCCGTCACGTAAAAAACGGAATCGTCCTGTATTCAGAGAAAATATTACGCGTTTCGTATTAAGGTGAGAAAGAACGCAATTTGTCCCATATTTCAGCTAGAATGAAAAGACACAAAGCTGGAGTTATTCTGTGTCTTTACGCTGCGCAGCTGCCTCGTCTTCTCTCATTCGCTCCCCTCCCTCTCCTGTTGCTCCTTCAATCATTAAACTGATCAATGATCAGCTGATTGGCTTTTCTGTCGCAGTCCCCTTTCTGTTGGTTTATCGCGGAGTTTTACCAGATAGAGGAAAACAGTGGGTGTCGCGCTAAACCACAGCAGCATGTTTAAGCTTGATAAACTGTTGTTAGAATTGATTTAATATTACTTTCTGATGTTTGCTGAAGCCACAACTGTAAAAGCTGCTGGTTAGGATATCGGTTTGGATATGTGGTGAGATGGAAACATGAAGATGAAACCAGGAGATGTTCTTACTGAATCATCAGAGCTGAACAGGTGATTGAGAAACAGGTTTACCTTTTAGGTGACATGAATGAGTTGAAGGGAAGTTATAAACTGTTTCTGAGAGATAAATAACACCAGGATCTTCTAGCTGACAGCTGGTAACTGTGCAGGGGCGGCTCTAGCAAAGTTTTGTACAGGTAGGGCATTGACAGGAAAAGGGGGGCACAAATACAAACTTTTCTGTCTGATTCTCATTTAAAATGTCTAGCTTTTAATAAATAATTATCTGACTCTTACAACCAATTGGATATAGTGATCATAAATCCTTTATCGTATACAGCTAATATTAAGTCTAATACAGTATCCTACTAAGCTATAATACTTTTTCCTTTGGGAAGGTACCATCTGTGCAGTCTGCAGTTCTGTCAAAGAAAGATGTTGAATCTGTTTCATTATTATAGAAAAATAATTCATTTCTGTGCATTTGTTTTACACGTGCATTAAATTAAAGTCGATTAGGTCGATTAAGCATCATGAGGCGGAGGGTGGGGGGGTGGTTCCTTATTTTCTTTTGCTGGGAGTACCCTACTGTCAGGTTACTACGTCTGATCTTGCAGAAGGCTGGATAAGCTCTTGTTTTTATTTGTTATTGTCATTTATTTTAAAATGTGTGCAATATAACAGTTTCATGTTTAGTAAATGGCAGTGGACTGCAGAAGATGTTGTTTTCTAATTGTAAATCTAAATCTAATAAGAGTTCATTTTCTATTTTTCAATGGCAAAGATTCGTCAATTTGAAAAAACGGCAACAGCCTCCCCGCCAGCAAAGGAGGCCCCCAGTGCCACCTGCACATCAAAGCCCCACCCCCGCCCAAAACCATGGCGACATACCTACCCAGACCACGAGCAAACTGATGCCCTGAGTGGCCGACCGACCAGGCTAACATCCACCACCCCCATTCCCTTGCAGAGTGACCACTGCTGTTCAATGACTCGGCAAGCGACCAAACCCAGCGCACCACCCTACTGCTCTACACGCCCACTACCCGGCCAGTCCACCATCAAGTCCGACTGAACCCGGCCAAACGCCCGACCCCAGCGCCCCACAGCGCACAAAGACCAAGACCCAGGAGCCAAGTCCAGTGCGAAAAAGACTGATCAGGCCCAGAAATGCCACCCAAGCTGCCGCAACTACCAGCCTGACACCCCAACAAGCAAACAAGGTGAGACGCCATACAGAAACCGGTGATGACAATCGGCCCAGAGAAAAAGAGAGAAGCGGCAGCACATCCCGGCCAGCGGCCGGCCCCGACCCCCACAGGCCAGTACTGGCAACAGAGACCCCACACTGGCCAACCCCCAGCCGGGACCACAGCCAGGGGGCGCGGCACCCCAGAGCCCCCTGGCCCACCCAGGAGCAGCACGGCCACCAGGCCAGTAACCCATGTCAGCCAGTGCAACCCCCCTAAGGCACCGCATGCAGTCAGGAGCTACCACCCAAAGCCCCACTCCAGGTGGGGGCCACGACATCCAACGACCCATCCGTCTAGTGATCCCACCCCCAAAGGTCACCCCCAGATGCCCCCAACGCCAAAAACTCCCACATCATTATGCAAAATGGACTTTCTGAAGCTTAATATCCTGAGAACCTGTCTTTCCCTCAATAAAAACATGCCTGAAGTGTTGCTCTGACCCATTCACTCATGTTAGAGTAATCTTTGAGAGAGGTTTGTGAATGCTGGAGAAAAAGTAATACATCATCTGCATAAAGACTGATTTTATGTTCTATGTTATTGCATTTTATGCCTTTAATAGTGTTAGTTTGCCTGAATGCTGCTGCTAGTGGTTCAATGAAAATAGCAAACAGGGAGGGAGAGAGTAGACATCCCGCCTGGTACCTCTCTGAAGATAAAACCTAGATGATGTTTGGTTATTAGTCCTGATACATGCTGTTGGTGAGCTGTATAATATTTTCAACCAGTTTATAAAAGAATTTCTAAAGCCAAATTTATGCAAGGTTGCAAATAAATAATATACAGGTAAATCTATCAAATGCTTGTTCTGCATCTAAAGATAATATATTAGTTTTAATGTTTTTACAGTAAGAACAATCTATTAAATCTATTAATTTACATGAATTGTGGATTAATTTTTAGAATACCAGTTAGATCAGGATTTATTATAAGAGGGGTTACTTTCTCTATCCTTGTTGAAAGAGCTTTGCAGATTATTTTAAGATCAACATTAATAAGGGATAAGGGACGATAGCTGTCTCTGTAAATGTGGTGTTAGGGCTGAGGGATGAGCTGCTGCTGAAATCTTGCGAGAGCTGTGCGTAAGTACTATGGTGGTAAACTGGTAAAACAAACAAACTCAGGTAAAAACAAGCCAGTACATTCGAGCCAAATAGAGCAAATGTTTAATAATAACAAACATTATATTGTATTTCTCCATAAAACAAAGTGGACAACGAAACCTTGGACAGCAGGGAAAGCTACTTGGACGAGTGCTTTGACAACATTGTTGAATTTCTAATAAAAAGGTCTGGTCTGCTGTCTGTACAGATTCAAGTTCTTCATTATGCTCACTGAAACATAATCATTCAAACTAAACTTCTTATTGGACGTACCTCCTCAATCCATCCCAAACCTAAAAAAATTCCCATCATCTCTCCTGCATATACAGATATTATATCACTAATTATTTTACCTGTTATAAATTGAATTCTGGAACAATGAATGAAACACCATTACTGTCATTTAAATCACGCATTTTTCATGCATCCAGATAAACATGAACACAGTATTTATTATCCAAATATACTTTTACTGTAAATGGATCTGAAATGCTTCCTTTGCTTTTACTTTTATCCAGCAGAGTCAGATCAGTTACAATAACAGGCAATAGAAATGGATGAATTGGTGACTAAAGAACAATTTGAAAGATGTTTATTAGAGATAATTCAACATCCTTTATAATGTTCTCTACTGTCCAACCAAAATAATTTAATTTCTTTTTCTCTTTGTTCCAGCATGGTTGAAAAATCTCTTGACATAGATTATCTTCATTTAGGACCCTTTAAATGACACCAGTAATTGCAAGTATTTTTGTTCTAAGTTCAAGTGGCACATCTCGCACTTCCACTTGTAATACTGACGTAGTTGTTCTAATAGCACCTTAACATAATCTCAAGGTTTCAAAATGAATATCTAATTTTTGAGTAGTCAAAATGATGCTGACCCAAAAGCTAAACTGCTGTAATCAAATGTCAGCTTCTGGCTTAACACCAGCTGGACATTTCACTACTCTTCAGTAAGTATTGGCATAGTTCATTTAAAGTGGCTGGTTTCTCAGCAACTGCCGAGCTTTTAAGTCTAGTCCAAAAAATATAGGCCCTGAGAATTTCAGGCACCCAATTTATCCTTTCTAAGACCAGCTTTGACGTGTAATAGGGATCATTCTTGTGTTGGAATATCTAACTGTGAGTGATTCAAATAACTTTGGTATAATGTTCAAGAGCAACCAAGAAAGCATAAAGACTAAAGCAAAGCATACAGGTACTTGCTAACCAATGTCACTGTCCTCACGGAGGCAAGTTTACATTATCCAGGGACCAAAAAGATGCCAACCACAAAATAAGCCCCTGCTGCAGCAAGAAAAGAAAATCTAATGGAAAAGCCAGGAAAAACATCTTATGGTCAGATGAGACAAGGATTGCTCTCCCTGGCAACCATTATCTATATTTGTTTTTTCAAATCCCAGTCAGGGAGCTTTCTGCACAAAGCTTCCATGTTCGCTCTGTGCTGGCATGGGTTCACTCTGGGTTCTCTAGCTTTTCCCCACAGTCCAAAAACATGACTGCTATTTTAATTAGTCTCCTCAAATTTTCCTTAGGTCTAAGTGTGTGCAAGGTTGTATTTACTGTGTGTCTCTGTGTTGACTGTGATGTTCTGGTGACATCTCCAAGGTGTACCCTACCTCTCACTCAATGACTGCTAGAGATAGGCACCAGCCCCTTAACGACCCTACAAAGATAAGCGGGTATAGACGATGGATGGATGGATGTTTTTTTTGTCCAGCACTACCTCAACAATAGAAAATGTGTTGTCTATGCTTAATAGTTTGCAAGTTCTGTTTCTAATACATGTACTCACGGTAAAGAGCCATAAATCCTAAAAAAATAAAATAATGTAATAGTGATGGTGGCGTTAACTGCAGTATAGTTACTGAGTTTAGAGTTGTTTTACAATGGCAAAAACAAAATTTGGAGTTGCTACTTTCAGCTCCTTGTGTTATAGGTTTAAAACAGACCCCCCAGCCTCCCTTTATCAGTCTAAACAGAGTATGACTTCCTTACCTCCATGCGTCCTGCCTGGTCGAGTGGTTTAATTCCTGCAAAGATGTCTGGTTCTTCCTCCTGGTGGCTGTCAGCCAGCTGCTTGTCTGCTCCCTCCTCTGACGCAGCACTCAGATAGTACGCCTGATAGTCATCTTCTGCCAAAGCTTCTCCTTCAGAAGCTCCAGCTATGGCTTCAACACCCTGGTTAGCTGCTCCAGCTGCACCTTCTGCTGCTCCAGCTGGTTCTTTTTCACTGTTCTCCTTCCCCCACGATGACTTGGCAGAAGCTTGAGGACTGTCAGATTTTACAGTCATTATGGAGCTGGAGGGTTGCTCACTGCCACACATATCTTCATTCCTGACAGGTTCAATGTCCACCTCTGCTTCCCTGTCAGCAGTCTCCACAGCTGGATCCATGTTTTCTTTGGAAGTAAAACAGGCAGGAGCAGACTCTGCAGCAGTCAGTGCTGGGACATGACTAACATGCTTTATTTCAAAGCTCTTGCTCCCTCCGCTGCCTCTGCTGTATTTAGGCGAGTCTCGGAGCAGTGGGCCTGGAGAGGGCAACACCTCTGATGGTGCGGGAGGAAACTCGAAAGTGTTACAAGCCTCCGCCCCTAGAGCCAAATTACAGCTGTCATCCAAACTGAGATCAGCCAGGTCTGGCTCTAAAGAGCTGTCCTCACTGCTGGTTCTCCGCTTAGTGCTGGCATGCTTACTGCTCCCTATTCCTCCGCTTCCCCCTCCTGTGGATGGAACCTTCCCTCCTCCCTGTGTCAGTTTTAATTTGCCTCCAGAGGAGGAAGCTGCGCCTTTATACATGCACTTCCCTCCACCGTCTTCTAAAGCCAGAGAGACACTCCCTCCCAGCCGGACCAGCATTCCTCCTCCTCCACTTAATGACAAACCCTTTCGTTTACTCAGAATTGTCTCCTTTGGTCGCACAGCCACCTCCTGCTGTGAGAAATGGCCATTCCCCCTTCCTTTAAAGTCGACCATAACGCCACCTTCAGCCTTACTGCCTCCTCCATATCCAGAAGGTTCACCAGCCGCTCCAGGGGCAGCTTTGACTCCCCTCTGGAACGGCATAGTCCTGGGCCAGCAGAACGTATTGTTCTTCTTATCGACACTGCAGTATGTGATGCCCTCAAGTGGGTAGGCCACCTCCCAGTTGAAATAGCAGGATTCCACAGCAGGTTTGAAGCCCTGAAAAAGTTTATCCAGCGACTTTCGATGTTGTCCTCGTTTCACAATCTCTATTACTTTCAGATGCCACTGCTTCAGCTGGCTTGCCAGTTCCAAACGCCTACAAGACACCATATGCATGGTGAAATTTGATTTGTTTTAGTGATCATGCAATTATGCAGGTTTAATAATTATTTTACTATTAAAAAGTATTATGATCTATACGAATATTATTTCAGATGAAATCGACCATGATTTGTGTGTAGCCTGGTAGTTGTGTTCTGACCTGCCGGGGCTCATGGTGGGGTCAAGCACAGCCAGCCTCCACAGAACAACCATCTCATCACACATGCTGGCACAGGCGTGAGCTGCCACCTCCGACTGGCCGTTACTGCGGCCAGTGTGGCCGCTGGCGCTGCTGTGGGACGCCGAGGTTCTGACGCTGTACCACCAGCTGATGATCTGAAACACAAACAAAACTTGGCGTGAGCCAAAGAGTGGGCAGAAAGTGACAGCGATGAGCACAGTGGTTGACTTTAGATCAGGAGTGTCCAAAGTGCAGCCCAGTATATGAATTTGCTTGCCTACTTTGACATTATAATGTTATGGTGCCTTTAAAATTTTTTTTTAAATATTTAGACAAATTAAAATAGTCTAAGAATGTAAGGTGCAAAACAAAATAATCATCTTTCATCAGCCATGTTTTGATAATTAATTAAATTTGATGGTAAATGGAACTACAAATATCTAGTGACAATTAACTGATTCACAACATGGGTACGAGTTGATACATAGTTGCTCCTGTGGCAGATAACTCTTTTTCTACCTCAGCAAATAACCAAAACTACAAAAGAATGAAAGCAAAAAAATTACAATGACCAGCAACCAATATAGACAAACACTATTTTTCCCATTTTGCCTTACACACTTTGGCATTTACAGTGACAACTGTAGCTGGGCGATAAACCGAAAATACAGATATTTCAGTATACAGTAACCGAAATTTATGACTATAACCCAGCAGTGGGCAATATACAGTGGTCAGCCACCTATTGCGCAAGTTCTCCCACTTAAGAAGATGAGAGAGGCCTGTAATTTTCATTATAGGTATCCCTCAAGTATGAGAGACGAAATGAGAGAAAAAAAATCTAGAAAATCACACGGTCTGATTTTTAATGAATTTATTTGCAAATTATGGTGGAAAAGAAGTATTTGGTCACCTACAAACAAGCAATATTTCAGGCTCTCACAGACATGTAACTTCTTCTGTAAGAGGATGCTCTGTGTTCCACTCGTTACCTTTATTAATGGCACCTGTTTGAACTCGATTTCAGTATAAAAGACACCTGTTCACAACCTCAAACAGTCACAGTCTAAAGGGCCAAGACCTGGTGTAGACATGCACCAGGCTGGGAAGACGGAATCTGCAACAGGTAAGCAGCTTGGTGTGAAGAAATCAACTGTGGGAGCAATTATTAGAAAATGGAAGGCATCCATTACTACTGATAATCTCCCTTGATCTGGGGCTCCACGCAAGATCTCACCCCATGGGGTCAAAATTATCACAAGAATGGTGAGCAAAAATCCCAGAACCACACGGGGGGACCTAGTGAATGACCTGCAGAGGGCTGGGACCAGAGTAACAAAGTCATCAGTAAAACACTACGCCACCAAGTGTGCTAGAGAGCATTTGGATGACCCAGAAGAGGATTTGGAGAATGTCAAATGGTCAGATGAAACTAAAGTAGAACTTTTTGGTCAAAACTCTACTTGTCATGTTTGAAAGAGAAAGAATGCTGAGTTGCATCCAAAGAACACCAT
The DNA here is from genome assembly GCA_963556495.2 of Valencia hispanica. Classification (NCBI taxonomy): domain Eukaryota; kingdom Metazoa; phylum Chordata; class Actinopteri; order Cyprinodontiformes; family Valenciidae; genus Valencia; species Valencia hispanica. Next base: position 49,554,201 of record OY747711.1, read on the forward strand.
ACATACTGTAAAGCATGGGGGTGGAAACATCATGCTTTGGTGCTTTTTTCTGCAAAGGGACCAGGACAACTGATCCGTGTAAAGGAAAGAATGAATGGGGCCATGTATCCTTAGATTTTGAGTGAAAACCTCCTTCCATCAGCAAGGGCACTGAAGATAAAACATGGCTGGGTGTTTCAGCATGACAATGATCCCAAACACACCGCCCAGGTAACGAAGGAGTGGCTTCGTAAGAAGCATTTTAAGGTCATGGAGTGGCCTAGCCAGTCTCCAGATCTCAACCCCATAGAAAATCTTTAGACGGAGTTGAAAGTCCATGTTGTCCAGCGACAGCCCCAAAACATCTTTGCTCTAGAGGAGATCTGCATGGAGGAATGAGCCAAAATGCCAGCAAAAGTGTGTGAAAAGCTTGTGAAGACTTATAAAAAAACGTTTGACCTCTGTCATTGACAACAAAGGGTATATAACAAAGTATTGAGATTAACTTCTGTTATTTGCGAAATACTTAATTTCCACTATAATTTGCAAAGAAATTCTTAAAAAAATCAGACCATGTGATTTTCTGGATTTTTTGTTCTTCTCATTTTGTCTCTCATTGTTGAGGTATACCTATGATGAAAATTACAGGCCTCTCTCTTTTTAAGTGGGAGAACTTCCACAATTGGTGGCTAAATACTTTTTTGCCCCACTATAAACAGTATAAGGTAGAAATGATATAGATTTAGCCAACGGTAGATATTTTCACTATACTGGCCTACCGGGATTGTGCTTGTGATAATGTAATTAAGCTGTGCCTACTTTGTATCAGGTACGCAAAGAGGATAAGTACTGATGTTCATGTTCATTTTTACACTAGATCTTGTAAGTTTAAAAACTGTTTTCTATTTAACGGAAAAGAAACCTGTTGAACTTGAACAATTTTTAGTTTAACTTTATTTTTGTATAGTATTACATTTATAAATAAGGAATCAGAAAAGCTGGAAGGTATGTTATTTTTCTTTTTACATATTGCAGAGATTAGAATTGTTTGTTTTCATTACATTTAGCTTGTATTTTGTTTAAGATTTCTTCATCTTTATGTCATGAGAATTTTTTTGTTGCATTGTTTGGACAAAGATTAGTAACAATCCTTAAAAATTACTTGAAAGTTGTTGTTTTTTTTATACATTTTGCACAATTAATGTTTTTTTAAATGGCACTCTATACTTTCTGAAGTCTTTCTGCTGCAATGTATCTGGTATGTGAGAATGTTCAAAATAGGGGTGCACGATTTTGACAAAAAACCTAATTGCGGTTTTTCTGACAAATAGTGCGATGCGATTTTCGATTTTTACTTTCGATACTTTTAAGTGCATAAAACTAAAATTATGAATAAAATATATTGATACTTTTACAACACAGTCTTGTACAACTTGACACACAATGCGAACAATATACAATAACCTAGAAAGTATTTATGTGGCCAAGGCCCTCTTCTGGCTTTTGTCTGCTGTTGAACCTGAAAAATCTTGAATATAAACTACATAGTGATTGAGGTAATGAGATTGTTCAATGCTTCGTGATTATTAAATACCTGAACCTAAATACCAAAGAATAAGACATAATGGAAATTAACTTACAGGTAGCTTAATTTTTTTTTTTTATTGACGAATCTTTGCCAATGAAAAATAAAAAATGAACGCTTATTAGACTTAGATTTACAATTAGAAAACAAAATCTTCTGCAGTCCACTGCCATTTACTAAACATAAAACTGTTATATTCCACACATTTTAAAATAAATGACAATAACAAATAAAAACAAGACCTTTTCCAGCCTTCTGCAAGATAAGACGTAGTAACCTGACAGTAGGGTTGCCAACTCCCAGCAAAAAGCAATAAGGAACCAACCCCCACCCTCCGCCTCATGATGCTTAATCGACCTAATCGACTTTAATCTAATACACGTGTAAAACAAATGCACAGAAATGAATTATTTTTCTATAATAATGAAACAGATTCAACATCTTTCTTTGACAGAACTGCAGACTGCACAGATGGTACCTTCCCAAAGGAAAAAGTACTATAGCTTAGGATACTGTATTAGACTTAATATTAGCTGTATACGATAAAGGATTTATGATCACTATATCCAATTGGTTGTAAGAGTCAGATAATTATTTATTAAAAGCTAGCCATTTTAAATGAGAATAAGAAAGAAAAGTATGTATTTGTGCCCCCCTTTTCCTGTCAATGCCCTACCTGGCCCCCAGGCAAAACTTTGCTAGTTACAGCACAGTTGCCAGCTGTCAGCTAGAAGATCCTGGTGTTATTTGTCTCTCAGAAACAGTTTATAACTTCCCTTCAACTCATTCATGTCACCTAAAAGGTAAACCTGTTTCGTCATCACCTGTTCAGCTCTGATGATTCAGTAAGAACATCTCCTGGTTTCATCTTCATGTTTCCATCTCACCACATATCCAAACTGATATAACCAGCAGCTTTTACAGTTGTGGCTTCAGCAAACATCAGAAAGTAATATTAAATCAATTCTAACAACAGTTTATCAAGTTTAAACGTGCTGCTGTTGTTTAGCGCGACACCCACTGTTTTCCTCTATCTGCTAGAAGTCCGCGATAAACAAACAGAAAGGGGACTGCGACAGAAAAGCCAATCAGCTGATCATTGATCAGTTTAATGATTGAAGGAGCAACAGGAGAGGGAGGGGAGCGAATGAGAGAAGACGAGGCAGCTGCGCAGTGTAAAGACACAGAATAACTCCGGCTTTGTGTCTTTTCATTCTAGCTGAAATACGGGCCACATCGCGTTCTTTCTCACCTTAATACGAAACGCGTAATATTTTCTCTGAATACGGGACGATTCCGTTTTTTACGTGACGGTTGTCAACCTGAGTGCGGCAGCGGAGAGAGACTGGCAGCAGAGATCTGCAGCCAGGTTCCTCTCCCGCTACCCGCTGAGAACAGTGAGAAATACATTCTGCTTTCACATTGAACAAGTCGCCAAAAGTTCTTAAAACATGAAAAGATTCATCTAGTTTGGTGATGCTCTTCTCCTTGTTAGATGCTGTACTACGCTACAGACTGGATGGGGTGGAGTCACGGGACTCCACGCCATCCAGTCTGTAGCAACAAGGGAACAGGGTTGCCAACTTAGTGACTTTGTCGCTATATTTAGCGAGTTTTTAGACCCCTCTAGTGACTTTTGGAGACTGATGTGTAGCAGGCTTCTCTACTGTTGTCACGGCGCAGCAGTGCTGGCGTGGGCTCCTCCCCGTCTCAGAGCGCTTACACCAGGCAGCCGTTTCAGCTGAAGTCAGAGTATAAATTGACCCTACTGCATCCAGGCTGTAAATAATTTGGTCATGCTTGAAGCCACTGCTGCCTGATCCTACCCGCGGTTAGTCATAGCAGGATGTAAATATCAAAATATCTTTGTCTAAAATAAACGTGCAGACACTAAAATAAATCACCGATTTCACTCACACAGCTCAATTACTTTCACCTTGTCCACTGCGTGTGCGCCTCTCTGTGACAGACGTTAAGCAGTCATGTCTCAGTCTAAACTGTGCTGTCTGAAAAGAAGTGGGACTTGAACCCTAAATTAAAAGGCTGGTTGAAGCAGTTGATTAGAGATGTTACACGGCCCAAATGCGTATACTGCAAGGCCGATTTTTATTGCCACATATAGTGATATTAAAAAAAAACAAAAAAAGACGACATCTCAAAAACATACTCAAAAGACAAAACCTTACAACAGTTCCAGCCCAACCACATTGCCATTAATGGTATACAAAAAAACAAATCTGCAAAAAAAAAATTAAAATTGTTCCCCTCTCCAACAGCGTCCATTACAATTCAAGGACATTGTGCAAATGAGGTGTTGACGTCATTTAGCGACTTCTAACGACTTGGCAACATGAGAAGGGAAATACAGTCAGTACGTTTACATGCACATCTAAATTGAGCTTTAGGCGAAAATCCGACTTATAGCTTAACCAGAGTGGGAACATTTATCCCAGTTTATATGTTACTCAGAAAATTTAATTATTGAAAGAAGTGCGTTCGCCACCGTGACGTTAGGTGGCGACATTGTGCAACTCCAAGTTGGACTTTTCTGGTTGCCCGAGAGCGTCCACACTACCAAAAAAAACGTTGACATCAGTGAAGCAGATGGAGTAAAAGCAGGATATGAACAACAAGCGAAGAAATGGATGACAACAATGCTGTAGCACAGCAGGTAGGTAGTAGGGATGTGTATTGGCAAAAATCTGGCAGTATGTATATCTATCGCGATACAGGGGAGACGATACAATATATCACGATACAATGAGTAAGACTATATATTGTGATTTTTAAAACTGAATTTAACTGTAGGAAAATTGTCCCAGCATTAATCTAAAACTCCAACCTGTTTCATACTTTAACATCCAGTTTAATTATTAGATCTAGTTGATTCACTGGAACGAAGACGCTGAAAACAGCCACCAACTACCAGTCATACTTTTAATTTTACTACAAAAATTACTGTCATCATTAATGGTTACATTCAAATCCTTAAAAAAAAATTAAAAAAAATATTTTTGTTTTGAATATCGATACAATACTGGGAAATAAAATATTGCGATATATCAGTGTATCGATATTTTCTTACATCCCTAGTAGGTAGCGTACCATACTGTTTGATTGTGTTACACTCGTTGCAATTGCTGCAGTGTTGTTTGTGTACCGATGTTACTCTTGCTTCCGCAGTCTCGTCACTTCCCGTGAAAAGCTCGGCTGAGGCGGGATTGAGACTGTATGCAGAGAAATTTTCATTTCCAGTCGCATTTTCTGGGTGGGCTAGTCCGATTACTCCAACTCTAGTTCGGTTCAACTTCACTACACTAAGGTGTATACATTCATGTCAAAAGTCCTATTTCAGTCAGACTAAGGCAACAATTTAGCTCTCTCTTGCTGCATGTGAGCAAATGGAGGATTCAAATATTGAAACGGCGGGGGTAGAGCTGGTCAAGTTGATCTGAACTGCTCAACATATCGTGATATTAATTTGAGTCTAGTGACTACTACAACTGGAACAACTACTGACAGTAAAAATTACCTGCTCATAGGTAAGGCACTGTTCAGTGAGGATCTCCAGCAATGGGGCAGCATTACTGTCTCGTCTCTTAAACATTTCCCTGACAATGGACAGAAGGTTCCAGATCCCCTCAGGCTCCCGCCCCCTCAGAGGCCGCAGCAAACAAGCCCACTCAGCAGCGGCTGGTGGCTCAGTAGAGGACAGGTACATAGAGTTCACATCACTGTTGATACACACACACAAAAAAAAGTTATCGGTAAAGCTACACTCTGATCTGATATTAGTTGGCTCTTTGGCAAGTGAAACATAACAAAATTAGCCATCATAACTTCTTTTTGTGATAATTGGGAGATATCTATCAAAGGGACATAGAGGCTGGGACAGACTGTCGCAGGAAACTTAACTGATAATAGCTTGTTTCAGTTAAAAGGCGTTTACTTACAATATATAAGAAACATTAAGAAGAATTTTACCTGAAGACAACAGGAGAGGGCCCACAGAACTTGTGCAAAGTCTTTTTAATGTTATCACTGAGGGTCGACTCGTCCAGATACCACGTACTCTGATCAGAAGCTGAAGGGCCTGCCGTCGGATCTTTACGCATAAATATAACACAGTAAGATTATGCTTGATGAAAGACCTCCAAAAGAAATAAACAGTCAAAAGATTAGCGCCAAGAGGCTCTTAATGTCCAAGTATTTTTTAGAACTTTCTTCCCATTCTACAGACCATCCTAAGTTACAACAATTCTCTGGCTTTATCAAGTCTACGTTTCTAACAGTTCCTCACTAATGCTTTTAATCTGACCACTGATTAGTCTTTTAATATGTGGTTAGAGGTATGAATAAAATTAAAAGAATCAGACTCAGGTTTGCTTTCTTCGAGCATCACGGGCCATACCTGGAGCTCCGCACACAGTGTTGATGGCTGTAGACTGAGAGGACAGCAACTCATCCAGCAGCCGCTGTGCTGTAGGTAGAATCTTGGAGACAAGGGGAAGAACACTAAATATTGATCTTTACTGGACTAGGAAATTTCTTTTAGGTCTTTCATATCTCTAGAATTATTCTTCTAAAGTGTTTTGAAGATTTGCTAGTAAACCAGCTGCCGACTTTATATTCACCCGAATATAACAGTATTCCAAAGTCCTCAGTGCTGAAGTAGTACTACAGCAGTACTTCAGGATTTTAACACTTTTTAATGGTTTTGTTGTAAAACCCTGCAGCACAGATGTGATGCATGATGAGTAGCTTTTATTTTATAACAATAATGACAGTCTTTTGCAAAAACTTTTTGACTACTACTAATCCAGTTCACACAGTAGCTTTATTCAGATACCAGTAGGGGTCGCGCAAGAGATATTTCTTGTCCACCATTCTGATGAGGGGATAAAAATAAAAAATAAACAGTCAATTTTTCAATTGATAGAATATTCAAAGTTATTTCGTTTTTATTAATTTTATTAACATATTCAATGTGACTAAACTGAACAAAAAAACTACATATAACAAATGAAATTAAACAATTGAACCTAAAATAAAAATTGTTCACCTGCTGTGGCCTGAACGCACAGTTTCACAACTTCCTCCTGCTCCGCATAGAACTGAAATGCACACCCAATTGTGCATAATCAAATAGTGGGATTGCTGCAGAGGTTTTTGTTATGAGGTTTTGGATTTTTGCCCCGAACAGATGACTTCTCATGGGGGTTTTGATGCTGTTCTGGAGGCTGTATCCGCACTCCGCTGCCACACTAGAGGCTGGAATTAAGCTCCAGTTAAGCCAAAGTTTTGAAATGAGGGAACATTTGTCTAATTGAAGAGATTAGAAGTTGTAAAGACTCTCTGAACGAGCAGTTTCCTGGCCCGCAAGCTTTTGCTTCAGCAGGAAGAAATCCCACAGCATGCACCGGTGGTTGGCACAACACTGGGATCCTGGGAGCGACATGCTTCAACACCTTAGTAACTCTTCAGCGTTGTCAGCTCCTGGTTAGCAAGATGCATCGAGTACTGTGTCCAGGTCTGAGATGATGCTGAAATACTCTCATGGAAATCTTTATTTTTATGGATTTCATTCTTTGTTTAAAGTTAAAAATGTCAGCACATTTGCACTAAGTGGTCAGAGGTGTGGATACTAATCTGTGAAATGACCGACGGCCTTCAGATTTTTCCGTCACCGTTCTTTTTAAAAACAGTAAAATAGGGAAAATATTCAGTTAATGCTACCCCTGGGTACCACAGACCAAATTATCCAAGATTGTTAACATTTAGCGAAAGAGCTGGTACCTGTTTAGTGCTTCCTAAACCACACATGCTGACTTGATGCCTCTCAAGTGTACAGGGCACGATTTTACATCATAGAAATAGTGTGTCGCGTATTTCTAAAAATAACTTTTGTTCTGAATGTGGATATTACCTGTTGAGGCAGCTCACTAATAAGGTACTGGGCAAACTTTTGGAGCTGGTCCCTCTGCAGCCTGGATAAAGACTCGGAAACTGGAGCCCTAAGACAAACCGCTGATGCCTGCAAGGGTGTGTACAGACAAATGCAAACATAAAGATACACAGAAATGACACATGAAAAAAAAACATTTCACATTAGCAGAAAGTAAAGTTAAATCATCTAGTTTAGAATCTCTGCAGACTGTCACAATCCTGAAAGAAATTATTTTGATGGCTAATCCATAGGTGATTTTTTTTATGTTCACCGTCCTTACACAGGTAATAAGATATCAATATTGCCACTGAAGATTGCTTCTGATTAGTGCTGTTGATAGTTTATAAAGCCAACGATACAAGCCACATCACAGTTGCAACAACTTTTCAGTGTTTCTGATTTGTGATATTGTGAGTTTATGAAGTTAACATTACAAGTCACAGTTGGTAGCACTGTTGCCTTGCACCGAGAAGGCCTGGGTTCATATTCCGGCTTGGGGTCTTTCTGCATGGAGTTTGCATGTTCTCCCTGTGCATGTGTGTGTTCCATTCAGGTACTCCGGCTTCCCCCCACAGTCCAAAATGACATGACGGTCAGGTTAATTGGTCTCTCTAAATTGCCCTTAGGTGTGAGTGTGTGCATGCATGCATGGTGGTTTGTCCTGTGTGTCACTGTGTTGCCCTGTGATGGACTGGCCTGTCCAAGGTGTACCCTGCTTCTCACCCGATGTCTGCTGGAGACATCGGGTGCCGTCTGCTGGAGACATCGATCGATCGATCGATCGATCAATCGATCGATCGATGACATTTTCCAGGGAAATTTTCAATTTCTTTGGTGACTTTTGCAAAACCCTTAAAATACATCAATTTCACACACACCTAATGCGTCTGCAAAATACACTGACTTTTACATATATGCTTAAGCCTCCAAAAAGCCAATTCATTTGACGGAAGAATAATAAACATTTGAAGAATAGGCCTTTGCAGCGCTATCGCTGCTTGGGCCTAAATATGATCATCGTCTCCACAAGACGTAGAGAGGGAAGTCCAGTCGGTTTTGGCCCCGAATATACATTCCAGAACACTCTTGACTTGGAAAGATTTACACTGAACTAAATTGCAATTAATTTTTATCCAATTTCACCTGTTTGCTTTTTTGTAAAGAAGAATTTTCTTGTAATTATAGGACAACTTTAATTAAACAAGTGAACTGATTTGAACTGCTGCCACAAAGTGGCTTGACCCCAGCAGTTTGACAATAATCAACAACTATCACTCAGCTACAATAAAACACTTAGGGAATGCCAATTTGAAATATTCTTTATTATTTAGTTGGTTACTTTTCAGATCTAAAATCTTTCCTATAGAAGACACAAACTTACATTGTGGATTCTGAACAAGCAGAGGGCAACTACATGGGCGCACCATTTTGCCCCCGCGCCACAGGTACAGCTACATGAAGTGATGCGACAGCGGTCAAACATGACTGCCACATTGTAGGCTGCTTTAGACTGACCAGATTGACTGGAAACTACTGTAGCGCTGAGATGGAAGCCTGGTGAAAAAGACAGAGGTACAGAGAAAAAAAAAGAGAATAATGAGAGCAGAAAACATAGAGAGATTGGTTAACATTGTATTTGTGTACCAAAACAAAAGAACATCCTACTGTATAGGGCTGATCTGAATTCGATAAAAGTGTTCTATCATTGAAATTGCTGAAGTAATGGCAGTAAATGAGGTTGAAATCCTGAGGTGAACTGTAAGAGAAAGATCCGTAAGATGTAGGGGAGATCGGGGCTGAGTGTCTCACTTTTTGCACTAGTGTATATCATTATATTATAATATTTCAAGAGATATTTGTAGTTAAACAAAAAGCTGGGATCTTGGCTTGAATTGAACCCTCCTTTCATTTTTACAATTTAATGTGTTAAAGTGATTACCTGTCAGACACTCTTACCGACTATGAAAACCTGTCATGCTTGACTGAGACTAGAAACTCTTCAGAGTCAAAAATGTCTGATCTATCTAGGGTTGGGCAATATGGCCTCGAATTAATATCACGATATATTGAGCCGTTCACCTCGATAACAATAAATGGAGAATAACTACTCCACCGCCAAATAAAAAGTTTTTCCTATTGTTGGGGCTGTGGCTTCTCATCCACCTCAATCAGCTTTACCACAGATCCTTCAATATTTGAATCCTCCATTTGCTCACTGTCTTTCTCTTCCAGTTTTACCTACTCTTCAGCATGGAGAGTAGCTATTGGCTGTCCCAAAAGGCGTTAGAAGTTGCTAAATTACATCATTGCCTCATTTGCATAATGTCATGTAATTGTAATGTGATGTAATTGTAATTGTAGGAGAGGAAAATAATTTTTTTCAAATTATATTTTTGCAGAATAACTTTTTTCAAACATTGATGGCAGTGTGGTTGGGGTGGAACTGTTGTAAGGTTTTGCCTTTTGAGTATATTTGTGAGTCGTCATGTGTTTTTATGTCACTAATTGTGGCAATAAAAATCAACCTTACAATACAGGCAGTATGCCAGTGTAACATCTCCGAAAAGCAGCTTCAACCAGCCTTTTAATTCAAGGTTCAATTCCTACTCGTTTTTGTATTTCGGGGAATCCAGTTTAAACTGTGACATGATGACTATCACAGAGAGGCGCGCGCACACAGTGGACGAGGTGAGTAAGTGACTGAGCCAAAATAAACCTTAATAATAGAAAAGGCTTTTCCCTTATCCACCATGTCCTGTAAAACGGCCAAAACTCTATCCACAGGACACTGCAAATGTATTTCATGCCCCCCAAAACAATTTTTCAAAAATTTACCACTTCCAATCATACAGCGACCTAGTCACTGGAGCTCTGGATCGTTTCAAAGACATTTTGTGGAAGACATAAAGACCTCAAATTAAACCACTCTCAGGCCAGGCCCATGGGGACAGCCTCTTTGGGTGGGGGTGGAGGATCTCTCCCCGTGCCCGAGACAGCAGGACCCTTCACAACGGGACAGGCCAGGAAGTGCTTAGACGGCCAGTGAGGTACTATGAGGATCATTGAAAGGCCCTCGCTCCGGACTCTGGCCAGAGTCGGGAAGATCAGTGCTACTGGAGATAAAGCATAAAAGGAGGACCAGGAGCTAGCCTTGAACAAAGGCATCCACACCCAGAGGAGCAGCCTGATTGTGCAGAGAGAGGAACAGGGGACACTGGGTGTTCTCCTGTGAGGCAAAAGGGGCCTGCCCGAAACGCAGCCAGACCATCCTAACCACCTCGGGAACTAGTCTTCCAGGGATGCAGTGCAGCCATACAGGCTGCTGAGATTCTCACCCTGCGGGATGAGAGGGTATTTAATCCCTGGGCGGTCACCCAGTGCTGAATCCCTTTCAGATGCAGACGTCCCAGCGGTACAATCGCCAAGGTCGAGGTCATTATCCCCAACAACCTTGTGCGAAGCTAAGGATGTACTTGACCCACCACTGGAACAAGGACACATACTCTTTCCTCCGTTAGTCTCACTCTGGCATGAGCTGAATCTAGGAGCAGGCCGATGAAGGAGATTTTCTGGGATGGGAGAAGACAGCTCTTCTCCATGTGTATTTTGAAGCCCAGTGCCAGTATGTGTTCTGACAGCAGTGTCACATGACTTTCAGCCTCCTCTTGAGTTGGTGCAGCTATCAGCCAATCATCTATGTACATAGCCAAGCGGACGCCCCACCCCCGAGCGGGAACACCGTGTGCATTTCACAAACACTCTCGGGCTCAGAGAGAGGCCGAAGGGAAGGACGAGGTACTTGTAAGATTTTCCCTGAAATGCAAACCGGAGGTATTTCCTGTGCGGAGGTTAGATTCGGATCTGAAAATACGCATCCTTCAGGTCGATTGATGCAAACCAATCGCCTGTGCGAAGGAAGTGCAGCAGAGATGTGTGACTGAGCATCCTGAACTTGTACGACAATGAGGTGCTTGTTTAGGTCCAAAATCGCTTTGATCCCACAGCTGCCCTTCTTTGGCACGAGGAAATACCTCACATAAGGGTGCTTTCACACCTGCAGCATTTGGTTTGATTAAAACGAACTCAAGTACGGTTTCCACCATTTCTCTGTTGTAACTTGTTAGCATTAGAGCCAACAATGAATCGCAGCCAAACGTGGAGTCGGGAGGAAGTCCAGTGCTTCATCGAGATTTGGTCGATGACGATGTAAATATATTATATTACGACCACCACAACAAGAAGACACGTGCAATCCATCTGTGTATGCAGAGCTTAGTCTGTTTATTTCTGGGAGTTGACCGCATCTGCTGCTGGACCAATACGGAATGACTGACATCATGCATCAGTTTCCTGTTTGTCTTTTTCGTAGACTTTCTTTCGGCAATTCTTGCTACAGCGCCACCACACGCAAGGGCAATACACAGCATGTAAAAGGTTTAGTTATTTTGTCAAAAGTGCAATGTGAACACGAACCAGACCAGCTCAAAGTTGCAACAGTGTAGCAAAACTGGTCCCCAATCGTACAGAGTCCAGCAGACTAACAGGTGTGAAAGCACCCTAAAAACCGATCCGAGTGTGATCGGGAGGGACCACTCTTATCTCTCTTTTCTCCAAAAAAGAAGAACTCCCTTCCTGTAGTAAATGAGCTGCTTTTCCATCTGCATGTGACTGAATCTCGCCATTGAACCCTGGCTTATTGTTTTCAGAATCTGAATATGTGCATTTTTCCCACTCCGCCATCCGCAATGACAGGGGACTCACAGGCCACTCTGTCCCGAGTTTGGTAATGCCCCCTCGTGGAGTCTGGCAACAGGCAGGCTCACATGTACTGCGCATGCGTGGGGGCCATGGGCCACTACAGAGCCACTCTAGAAGAGAAGAGGCCTCACTCCGCTGCAGGAGTGAGCATCCATCTTCCCTCAAGCAACTGATTTTATTATGTTTTTCAGAAGAAATTTCTGCTTCGCCCTCAGCACACCGCCTGGACAAGACTGCTTTACATTGTATATTTCTTTTTGACAAAATCTTTGTTGCAATCTTTGTATGAAAAGCGCTTTATATTGATTGAATGACAGAAAAAAAATTGCTTAAACATGTCTCAGGGCCACATTTGCAATCCCAGTGTGAAACATAAACCCACCGCCGGAGGACATAGGGGGCCTTTGGGTGCACGTGCGCCACCACAACTGGTTCCACTGGGTGCATCTGTCTGAGATAGTGGTCGTCCATTCCCTAGCAGTCCACCGCTGAGCTGCATGCCACTGGATGTTTGTCTCAATAAGGCAATAAGGAGACGGCAAGTTCCTCGAGAAGTTCCGGGAAGAACACCATGAGCTGTTTTTTTTTTTTTTAAAGAGTAGAAAATATGACGAAGCATATCTTGCCTTGGGTGTTGTTACACCAAACACCCTCAAACGCTCAACTGAGCTCAAAATTTTTTTCAAACCGAGTGGTAAAGTGTAAAAAGCCTCACACAATTACAGAGGATTTAATACTGTACTATGGATGATTCCAACAATGACATAACAGTAGCCAGCATACTACCAGTTATTCCTCTGTCCAGTAATACCAGAGTTCACGCTAGATCATTTTGCTGGGTAAAAAAAATAAAAATTTAATCCATAATCTATTTTTAAAAGTCAATTTTTAAATTCAACAGTATTTTAATTTTAAAGAATATTCAGTCTGAACAAGCTGAACTGAAGACTACATATAAACACTGAAATTAAATGATTGCAATTAAAATCAGATAGCTGATCTGTGTCGCAGCGAGTCCTGATGGCTGTCAGGTGGGAAGGTGATGTCCAGGGTCTTTGAACTATGAGATGATATCCACATCTTTTTGAAGGAAGAGTGCAGCAATCGTACCCACAAATTTTACTGTAACAAGTTCTTTATTGAACTTGCATAGATGGATTTCTTTTTCTCTGAAACCAAGATTCAGTAAAATTCCTTGATGCAGGTCACAACACACACCTCCACCTGGCAGATGACGTGACATCACAGCAGGCTCACACCAGGTACTGAAAAGTATGATGATTGAAGGCCTCCGTTTTCCAAAACAACCTGTTACATTAGTTATTTCTTTCCTCTTGCAGTTGTTTACGTTTTTAAAGCACTTGTGCACAGAGATTAATCAGAAATTTAAAAGAATTAAAAGCAATGAAAGCAATGTTGGATCCTTATGCTCAGTAACAAAAAGAAGGTGTACTTAAATGGATTACACTGGAAGGTATGGGAGGGGGAAGTGCAGCTTCGGCATGTCTGAGACTGAGGCACGTCACACACAGTTAAGGAATGTCCTACCTTGAGATTTTATTTCCACAGGAGCGGCTGTGGTTTTTCCTCCGCTTTATTGGTAACGGTTTTGCTACTGAGGAGAGCTTTGACTCAGGCGAAGCTTATTGCTACCTTTGCGGCTCCGACTTTACTCCTAGGAGTAAAGTTTCTCTAAGAGCACTAAACCCAGAACCAGGCGCCCAGCAACCGAGTTCGCACTCAATTCTGTAGACTGTTAAGTTAGGCGCCAGATGACAGCTCTCTGGAGAAATCGAGGGAACTTCTGCTCATTTAAATAAATTACCAGTGCATGGCTGGCCCTATATATGCTGCTAGGGGGAGGGGCTTGGCCCTCTCTGCCCTCATCTCCAGCCAAACCTGGCTGGCAGAGTGTCATAGGAGCTTCTGATAATGTCATGCCTGGGGCGTTCCTATAGTAAGACATGAAACAAATGCTATGAAAGAGAACTCTTCTTTCTTTTTCAGTTCTTCCAAAGCTTTTTTTCTCAAGTCCATACATGTCGAATGTCCCATGAACTGTGATCCAAGATGGACACCACTAGCCTCCCAAAATCAAACATGGACATCTAGTTGTGTTTTTTTGTTGTTGAATGATTTAAACTTTCATCAAATATCAGTACAAATGTTCCAATGATAGTGTTCATTAAACCTGCAGTTTTACGGTTTGTGGTGGTAACAGTAGTTCTGAAGGCATTCCACTATAGGTTACGGAAAAGTAACTAACTACAGTTAACTGCTGTCTGCCTCTTCCAGTTAATTTGTGGCTGTCTGATTAAATGTGGGATTTCATTGCATTTTCACCCATTGTACCGAGCTTAATGGTTCTGCATGTTGACGTTAAAGTACGTTAAATACATAGTTTAACTGCGAATAGAGGTTAAAAGTCATTTGTGTTTCTTGAAAACTACAATAATTTTAATGGCACTGAGAATTAGATTTAATGCTTTTTTATGCAATTTAAGGTCCTAATTTTTGCTACATCCATTTAACGCTTATTGATGCTTTTTAATGACCCGCAGAAACAACTTTGTTCTTAATGCTTAAAATGCAAATGAATATATTGTGTCTTTAAAATGTTTCCCCAGTTGATTTTCTGAACTACTATGTCAACTAAGCAATTTAGTCATATGGCATTTGACACTGTTGATCATGAAATACTATTAGAACTAGAGAGCTGGGTCGGACTCTCTGGTACAGTACTTGGCTGGCTTGAGTCCTACCTAAAGAACAGAGACTTCTTTGCTTCAATAGGAAACTTTTCATCAGAACAAACAGAAATCACATGTGAGGTGCCACAGGGCTCCCTCTTAGGGCCACTCCAATTTAATATCTACATGCTCCCACTAGGCCAGATTATAGCAACCAATAGCATTAGCTACCATAACTATGGGTATAAACTCGGCTTTACATTACAATGTCACCAGGTGACTTTGAACCCATTCAAACCCTAAATCAATGCATCGACCAAATAAATGGATGGATGTGCCATAACTTTCTCCAGTTGAACAGAAACAAAACTGAAGTAATTATTTTTGGACCCAAAGAGGAACGATCAAGAGTCAGCACACAGCTTCAATTAATAAAGCTAGAAACTACTGATCACGCCCGAAATCTAGGTGTAGTAATGGACTCAGACCTGAACCTCCAAGGTCACATAAAGGCAATCACAAGGTCAGCCTTCTATCACCTGAAGAAAATTTATAGAATTAAAGGACTAATGTCACAACAGGACCTCGAAAAACTCATCCATGCGTTTATCTTTAGTCGGATTGATTACTGCAACAGCGTCCTCACAGGTCTGCCTAAAAAGTCAATCAGACAGCTGCAGCTGATCCAGAACGCTGCTGCTCGCCTACTCACTCGGACCAGGAAAGTAGAGCACATCACCCCCAGTTTTATAGTCCTTACACTGGCTCCCTTTAGCTCAGAGAATAGATTTCAAAATACTCCTACTAGTTTACAAATTATTAAATGGCTTAGCACCAAAATATGTTGAAGACTTGTTATCACTGTACCAACCACCGAGACCCCTCAGGTCCTCCAACTCTAGTCTACTAAACATCCCTAGACTCCGAACCAAACATGGGGAAGCAGCTTTCAGTTTCTATGCTCCCCTTATCTGGAACAGACTTCCTGATGAGTGCAGAGCTGCTAAAATCCTGAACTGCATTAAATCAAGACTAAAAACTTATCTGTTTAGAATTGCCTTTGAGTAAATGATTGTCATATGGATCAAATGTGTTCATGCTCTCTTGCTTTACTGATGTTTCTCTTGCTTTATTGACTTTTATTTTCCAATGTTATTCTGTCACCAAATCACCAAATCATGTAAAGTATTTTGAATTACCCTGTTGTTGAAAGTGTGCTATACAAATAAAATTGCCTTGCCTTCACAGGCAACATTTCGCTTGAAATTCCTGATCAATAGGCCAGCTAAGGAAACAGAAAATAAAATACTACTTCAACGCTAGCAGAGCTAATACAAATATCTGATATGGAGCAACCAGGTGACTACAACCAGCCCCAGGTGACCTCTTGACAAAAGGTTTGGCTACTAACACATGGCTTAAGCTAGCCTAATAAATGTTAACTCAAATCAAATCTCCTATCTTTGAATTTTTGATTAATTATTATGTTTTTTAAAGCTAATAGCTTACAAATGTTTAAAACAAAAAATAACACCAACATGAAAAATTACTCTGACGCGTAAAGATTACACCTCAGTGTTGTGTGATCACATCAAGAGATGAATAGTGCAAAATGAGCAGATTATTAAGCTACAGTGCCCTACAGTGTTACTGTAATAAGCAATGTAATAAGAAGTGGTCCCATGGGACAACCAGCCCCGGTCTCCCCTAACTCTCTGCAGTAGTCTCCTACTCCAGTCCTGGGGAGTTACTGTCTTGCACCTTTTAGCTGCATCCCTGCTCAAACACACCTGAATCAAATAAATAGCTTGTTACCTGGCCTCTGGCAAACTTAATTTCATGCTGATCAGGCGATTCAACCATTTGACTCAGCTGTGTTGGTGCAGGGTTACATGGAAAAGTTGCAGGATGGTAGCTCTCGAGATCTGGAGTTGGAGACCCTTGGTTTATTCAATTCAATTCAATTCAAAAATACTTTTTTCTTTACAGTCTCTTCTTGAAGACAAAGTCATATTTCTCTGTAGCATGTTTCCCCTGTTTAAATCCTTTAATGTTTAACCATGTATGACCAAATCCTAATCTAGATATAACTATTTACTCCTGTTTCGTTCTGTTTTCCTCATTATACCAACTTTGAATATATAAGCCACCTACCAGTTCTTTTTTCTTCTCATAGTTTCTGCCATCTTTCCTCAACCTTATGAGACGACCCTTTTCTGTTCTATGGCTTCTTTAAATTTTGACATGTCTGAGCTCACTGGTTTTGCACACTGTTTTTATTGCAAACCGGTTTTATTTGTATTGGATGTTTCGGGGGGAAAGATGAAGACCTCCAAGTGAGTGATGATGTCATCACGTTGACGTGACTTGATGACGTAATCAATATGCAAATTAGCGTGTGACGTCATCTGGCGACTTCCTGGGTCCACCTTAGCTACTTTCTGTCAGAGACAGTTGGCAACACTGTAGCACACGCGGTGGGAAATGTTTCCTCTAATCACTACAACACGTAGTACTCCAGCAGCAACCCAATGGGCAAGCGTTAATATAATCTGCAGTGGCCGCATAATGCGAAATATGACTGGGTCCGACCTATGCCCGTTAACGATCATGAGGCTTTTTGTCAGATCTGCCGCAAACGTGAAAGCTGGGGACAATCATGGGACTAACTGCATTGGAGTCCCACATGCAAATCAATAAACATGTTGCTAGCTTAAATTCTAGCGAACTTCATGTGGCAATCGCACATTATTGTGGGAGGTAATCACCAGCAATTTCTCAAGCAACTGTACTGTCGCCACTACCACAGCGACTGCTATGACTAGCCACAGCGATGGCAGTGGACTTTTAAATACAACCACAAACTTACAGCCAGGGACCTGGGAATTGACGCCAACCGTACGGTCAGAAGTTATTTGGGTTTTAAAAACTGTCTCAGATCACCAATGCTAAACGTCTAATGAAGATATTAGGGAGATATTCAAAAGGATGTTTACAGATTCTCAAATTGCATCTGCATTCATGTGTGGTAAAAACAAGACTGCCTACATTACCAAACTTGGACTTGCATTATTTATTGCAAAGGCGCTAATACAGGATTTAAATGATTTTAAATTGAAATGGATTTTAATTTGCCGATAAAAAGAAAAAATATATATTTGTTCTGTTTTAAGTGTAGATATGCATATTTCTGGCCCCAAACCCGGCATTATATTTTACTAAATGGGCATTAAAAATGTTTAAAATTTCAATACTTCAGGCCTGGAGGTACCCTGAGATATATATATATATATATATATATATATATATATATATATATATATATATATATATATATATATATATATATATATATATATATATATATATATATATATATATATATATATATAAATAATTGTGGCATACTTTAAACTTTGACAACTAACGCCATGAATGAAATGAAGGCGTGGACATACCGATCTGAAGGGGGTCTTTGACGGCTCTGATTCTGTATAGCTGCTCTCCACGCTGGAATTCGTCCGGACTGCCATTGGCCAGGCAAGAATACAACCTGTAGTCACGGTACAGCAAACTTTATGACGTAAGACTTATCTATTTATCATACACGGTGACTCTCAGAAGAGAAGAGAACATTTAAGAACTGCAGAGGAGTAAAAGACAACGAGTATACTTGGACAACAACTGAATAAAAAAATTCTATATACCACAAGTAGTGCAGAAATGTTTGCATGGTTCAGAAATCGATTATGATACTGTTTGCTTAAATGTTTTTATGGTTTATTTTGAAAGAAAAGAAAACATATCAATAATAAAATCATAATGCAATAAAATCATCACAGTAGTCAATGGGCTTATGAGTGATTTGTTGTTTTTTCTTGTGATCCCTATTGGTTGTTAACTTTGAGATAAATCTGCACTTTTACTAACTGTATTTATTCACTGCACATGGAGACAATCATTTTCTCACCTGATGTCCTCCTCATTCTCTGGGAAGCTCCAGAAGGCAATGCGGAGCTGGAGCTGTTCTGGGACTGGAGGGTAGACCTTCTCCACCACCTCGAATGGGATGTGAAAAGCTACCTGCTTTGCTGATAACTCAACCAGGGGAGTCACCTGACCATCTGAGGGAGAGGGAAAGAGCTCAGTCACATGTGGAAACAGTCAATATACACCAACTCAATAACTTCTCATCTAGGTTAAAAACAATACTGAAGTGAATCTCTGTCTAGATGCATTTATCAGGTGCTTCTTCAACAATATATGGACAGCTATTGTTGGTCAAGTTATGATTTTTTTAAATAAACTAGCAACAAGTTCAGTTTACACTCAATAAAACATTAGCTATTTATATGAATGACTAAATGTGAACCCCCCATAGAGATTGAGATTTTAATAACTTTGATTTGCAAAGCACTGAGTTTAAAATTTCATTCGGATTAAACTGCAATTATTTTAACCACAAGAAGAAACTACCCATGGCAAAAGTCAAAGTGATGTGCCTACAATGACATCACCTGGTGTTCCCAATGTGTTATTGCCATTTGGACATGTTGACATCACACCTTTATGCTGCGAAGTTGGCCCTTACAACGCTGCGACTTACTCCCCTTGGTGGCTCGAAGGTGTTACAGCAGAGGGTTTGACTTTGTTTCAGAAAACCCAGAGAGATGGTTAGAGGGCATCCAAGTGTTTTATGAAAGAAGCTTTAGAAAAATCTACTAGATAGAAAATAAGTCGTCCGAACAGACAATGACCATGAGTATACAGTCAAAATAGTTTTAAAGTGGCTAAAGTCAATGTTTTGGCATGGCCATCACAATGCCCTGATCTCAATCCAACAGAGAATTTGTGGCAGATCTGAAAAAGTTTCTCTGAGTGAGGAGGCCTACAAACATGACTCAGTTCCATAAGGAAGAATGGGCCAGAATTCCAGCAAACTATAGTGAGCTTGTGGAAGGAAACCCAAAAAACTTTGACCCAAGTCATCCAGGTCAAACGGCAATGCCACCAAATACTGAGGAAATGTATGTAAACCTCTGATTTAGAAGACATTAATAAATAAATCTCGTATATTTTCTTATTATTGTGGCATTTAGCCAACAGAAGTAATCTTGGTCATTCTAACTGACCAACAAGAGAAGTTTGTTGGTCAATTAGAATGATCAAATATTACATTTTTATATTTGTATATATAAAATTTGGAAAGTATTTACAGTCTACAAAAAACACCCCATCATGACAATGTAAAAAGATTTTTGAGATTGATGCCAATTTGTAAAAAAAAAAAAAAAAACTGCAAAATCACATGTACATAAGTATTCACAGCCTTAGCTAAATACTTTGTTGATGCACCTTTGGCAACAATTACAACCACAAGTCTTTTTGAATATGATGCCACAAGCTTGGTCCACCTATCTTTGGGCAGTTTCATTCATTCCTCTATGAAGCACCTCTTAAGCTCCATCAGGTTGGATGGGAAGTGTCAGTGTACAGCCATTTTAAGATTTCTCCAGAGACGTTCAATCAGATTTGGGTCTGGGTTCTGGCTGAGCCACTCAAGGAAATTCACAGAGTTGTCCTGAAGCCACTCCTTTGATATATTGGTTGTGTTCTTAAGAATTGTTGTCCTGCTGAAAGATGAACCATCGCCCCAGTCTGAGGTCAAGAGTGCTCTGGAGTAGGTTTTCATCGTCGGTGTCTAAAAGTAAAATTCCAGGAAATCACACTGTAGGATTTACAAAGAATTTATTTGTATAATGTTGCAGAAAATAAGTATTTAGCACGTACAAACAAGCAAGAACTCTTAAAGACCTGTTACTCCTTCTTTAATAA
Organism: Valencia hispanica; assembly: GCA_963556495.2. Lineage (NCBI taxonomy): Eukaryota > Metazoa > Chordata > Actinopteri > Cyprinodontiformes > Valenciidae > Valencia > Valencia hispanica. The sequence continues at coordinate 49,574,995 of OY747711.1, forward strand.
ACTCTACTATCCATCACTTGTTACCTGTATTAATTGCACCTTTGAACTCGTTATCTGTATAAAAGACACCTGTCCACACCTTCAAACAGTCAGACTCCAACCTCCACCATGGCCAAGACCAGAGAGCTGTCCAAGGATACCAGGGACAAGATTGTACACCTACACCAGATTGGGATGAGCCAATCTACAATAGGCAAGCAGCTTGGACATAATAAAATTGAAAAAAATACAAGAACACTAACAATCTCCCTCGACCTGGGGCTCTATGGAAGATCTCACCTCATGAGGTACACGATCTTGAGAAGAGTGAGGAAACAGCCAAAACGACATGGAGGGAACTGGTCAATGACCTGAAGAGAGCTGAGACCACAGTAACAAAGGTTACTATTAGTAACACACTGCGTCGTTATGGATTAAAATCCTGCAGTGCCCCTGCTTAAGCGAGCACATGTCCAGGCCTGACCATCTGGATGATCCAGAGGAGGATTGGCAGAATGTCATGTGGTCAGATGAGACCAAAATAGAACTCTTTGGTAAAAAAGCCAATCGCTGTGTTTGGAGGAGGAAGAATGCAGAGTTGCATCCCAAGAACACCATACCCACTGTAAAGCATGGCAGTGATAAGTTGGGGCTTCTTTTTTGCAAAGGGTACTGATCAGTATTAAGTAAATGATGAATGGGGCCATGTATCATGAGATTTTGGGCAAAAACCTCCTTCCATCAGTGAGAGCATTTAAGATGAAACATGGCTGGATCTTCCAAAATTACAATGATCCCAAACTTACTGCCTGGGCAACAAAGGAGTGGCTATGTAAAAAGCATTCCAAGGTTCTGGAGAGGCCTATAGCCAGGCTCCAGACTTAAATCCAATAGATAATTTATGAAAGGAGTTGAAAGTCTGTGTTGTCCAAGCGACAGTCCCAAAACATCACAGCACTAGAGAAGCTCTGCATGTAAGAATGGGCCAAAATACCAGCTACAGTGTGTTCAAACTTGGTTACAGGAAAGGTTTGACCTCTGTCATTGCCAACCAAGGTTACATTACAAAGAAAGGAGGTGAACTTTTGTTATTGACCAAATACTTATTTTCTGCACCATTATACAAATAAATTATTTAAAAATCATACAATGTGATTTCCTGGATTATTTTTTTTTTTTTTTACATTCTGTTTTGCACAGTTGAATTGTGCCCATGATAAAAATTACAGACCTCTCTTGCACAACTGGTGGCTGCCAAATACTTCCTTGCCCCACTGTACCTATAAAGTTTTGGCTCCTTGGTAAAATGGCTTTGGGCAATGACTACTTTCAATTTAATTTTTTATTAAAACTAGTGGAAAAAATTATTTATTATATCAGTTCCTAATGGTTAAAGGGGGGTATTATGCAAAATAGACTTTCTGAAGCTTAATATCCTGAGAACCAGTTTTTCCCTAATTAAAAACATGCCTGAAGTGTTGCTCTGACCCATTCACTCATGTTAGAGTAACCTTTGAGTCTCTGCTGGTAGTTCTCGGGGTTGCTGAAACGCCTGCTCCCACCTATCCCCACCTTTTCAACCCATCTCCTCCTCCGACCTTACGTAATCAGCCGAGAGCCTCGCCCCTGCAGAGCTCCCCTGCCCTACCCCTCCCCACCTCACACAACTCCGGCTGAGTCCCAGGTGCAGTAATTATAACACACCAGCTGCAGCTGCGCATTTTTTATGTAAACAACGTCAGAGTGTGACTCCGTGCATGCTGCGATGATGAACGGTATGTGACGAACTGAAGGGAGAGTGTCAGAAAGAGTAGGAGGGTCTTAAGCCGCGTTCACACCGGTCAGCGCGTCCAGGCAGCAGGGCAGCTAGATTACATGCAAGTCTATGGTATCTACGCATCTAGTGGGCGTCAAACTGCCAAGCAGCAAGTCGCGCGCGTCGGCGCAGCTGGCATCAGCCGCGTGGACGCCCCGACGGTGGGGCGTCTGCTGCTCAAGTTGGGAAAATTGAACTTTCGGGCAGCAGACGCGCGGCGTCAACCAATCAGAGCGACTCGTTGTACTGACGTAGTAACTCCTTCCATGGGGGAATCGGCAAATTTTTTATTCAAGATGGAGGACAAACTGATCGTCGCTGTATGTAATGTCCGTGAATTGTATGACCCGTCTTCGTCTTTTTACAAAGACAGGAAGAGATCGGATCTGATTTGGAGGAAGATATCGGAGGATATTGGAGTGCCAGGTAAGCAGTTAAACATAGAAAAAAATATTTTTTCTTTTAACTTTCTTGTTATGTTAGCTAACGCTACGCTAGCTAACGCACACTTCACACACTTCTCCACAACTTCGGGGTTGACTTCCAGTCTGCGGTGAAACATTCTCCACTGTGCAGACCAGATCCCGAATGCATCTTCCACCACCAGCCGGGCCCGGGAGAGCCGGTAGTTGAAAACGCGCTGCTGATCCGACAAGATCCGCCATGTTGTAAACAACTAGCAACAGACAAATCCACGCCCGCACGCTGACGTAATGACGTGACGCGCTGATGCCCCGACGCGCCGACGCAGACCACAAGTGTGCAAGCAGCTGGGTTTTAATTTTAAAGCGTCGACTTTCGTCCGTTTGAGCGATTTGACGCCTGGACGCGCTGACCGGTGTGAACGCGGCTTTAGAGAGGCACAGGCAAAAATCAAGGCGTCCAATACGGAAGTAAATTTCTTTGAGGTGGATTTGGATATACGATGGACTTTTAAAAGACTTAAGGTGACAATTTTATTGGAGTATGCTATAGAAGGGTAATACGTGCCTGGAAGAAGCATAATACCCCCCCCCCCTTTAAATTACCTGCTGTCTTGATAAAGTGGGACAACTTGCACAACTGGTGGCTGCCAAATACTTCATTGCCACACTGTAAAGTGGGCTGATGAGTTAGAAATGCAGCTGCAGCACTCTCAATTCTTTCTAAAGGCTCCTCTCCACAGTTGTGTGTTTTAGGGCAGAGCAGCTTATGAAGTACAGTCTGAGAATAATTTTTCATCCTTTAGTTTGAGACTACATTAAAAGTTGTGACAGTGAAGTAGAAAATGAGAACCGACTTCATTAATATAGTGCAGTTATGCATTATCTGTATTTAATTGGTCTCTAAAGTGGGAACACTGGATATCTTTCACCCAACTTAAATGTTTCCAGTGAGATTTGCTAGCTGTTGTGCTCAGTGACCAGGCTAACTGTTAATACAGGCTGACAACAATGTATTTCTTAGCACTGAAACACATTCAGAGGTTGCATAGCAATACAGGGTTTTATGAGTAACAAACTGTTTATTGGTCAGGGTTGGTGAGACTTTCTGAGCCTGAATTCTGACTTCAGGGGAAATTCAACCAGATGTTTTACCAAATCAGAGTTTAATAATTATATATAATAATATTTTTTCTTATGTGAATCTAAATGCCTCAATTACCTGTCACTTTGCTGCTGAACTTACCCTCTGTGGGACAATAAAGGATGATTCTATTGTATTCTATTTATTCTTCGTGGTTTTTGAACACCATATTTTTTTAACATAGTTAAACAAAACGTAATTAAGAAACAAAATACTTACAACTATATTCATTGGCTTTTCTCTTTTTTTCTTTAGTTAAAGCTGGAGACAACTTTACTTCATTGTTTGCTGAGAAGTGTGGAACCACTGCTGTTTGTAGAAAAAAGTATGATTTTATTCTACTTATTTAATCTTCCACCGGTGTTATACTGCTGTCTGTCTTATAACTCTGCACCTTATTCCTTTTCTTGTTTGTGTATGTTGCCGTAACATGAGAATTTCCCCCCATTGAGATCAATAAAGTATTTCTATTCTATTCAACTAAAGGCAATAATCATCATCATTTGGCCAAAAATAATTCCCAAATCCCACATAGTCCTAACTATAAAGTCATACATAAATAAAAACATCTTTGTCAGGATGAAACACAAACATAAGATTTAAGTAGCCGTAGCAAGCACATAGACATGAAAGAATCAGAAAATAGAGTTAAAGCAGGGCTACACAATATTAGGAAATCGTGTGGTGACAATATTACTGGTCAATTATCCAATGAGAATATCAGTTGTAATAAATCAACTTGCTTCACTTCAGGTGTGAGCATCTAATGCATTAAGACTCAACAAACTGATTACATAAGCATGTCAGCTGATAACACTTAGAATATACATGTCAACAATTACTGCATTCTAAACCATCCTTTGCAATATCAATAGTGCACACTGATATTCTTTTGGCATTACAGTTTAGATATAATGTGCAGCCCAATCTAAAAGCCTTTTCCAATAAAATATACTGTTTATCTGGAAAGTATTCAAAGCACATTATTTTCCATATTTTATAATGTTAGAGCCATTTTCCAAAATGGATCAAATAAGTATTTTCTAGGGATGCAACAATATGAAAGATTGGGCCGATATTGATATCTGATTTTAATACTCCCTTTATGGCCTATTGGTCATATTGGCCAAATATATATTGGTCAATATTTATCGATATATTTTCCTACTCTTTCTGCATCTGCTTCAGTTCAACACCGCACAATCTTGTGCAAGCCAAAGAAATACCATATGGGTGACCTCCATGCCCTCACCCTCCAGAAACATGTAAACTAATGGCAACAAGATGGAAATTAACATGGGTTGTTCACATGCAATTTTATTTATGGGACCGATACCAATGTTAAAGAAGACTAACATCTGCCAATACCAATGTTAATTCTGATATATCATGCATCATTAGATTATAATATTGATGAGTGTTCCTCCTACCTTTAATCTTGACAGTTGGGGAGTTGGGCCCAGCAGACTGTTTCCTCCATCCTCTCCAGTTCTGGCAGAGGCTCTCGGCCTCGGAGATGAAGGAGCACAGGGAGTCTTCCTCGAACCTGTCTGAGTCTTCGAAGGAGAACCTCTCCCCATCCTCCCACTCAGCAAACATCAGTTCCATCGCATCAACTTCTCTGAATGCTTTAGAATCTAGACAACTGTTGAGCTGCAGTAGGAAGTCCAGACAACAGTGAGACCCACTCCAGGAAGTTTCAGAACTGGGATAGAGGCCCACTAGCTACCAAAACACAGCTTGAGAGGTTACCAGTTGGCCCCAAGCACAGCTACATGACAGAAACAATAAAGACGCTGTGCTCAAGCAATCAAACTAAAATATATTTAGAATAATAAATAAAAGAAATTACGCTCACGATGTGCCTGTATGTAAATTACGTTTTGTTTTTTTTAAAGCTGCACTTAATTGCACTAGAGGTCTGGTTGACTGTACTAAATACTGCCGCCTTAAAATTACAACTATTTATTCACACAAGCTTCCCACTCTGTTATTTTAGGGGAGTTTTTTAACCCCCAGCAGGAAAAAAGCTATAATTCCATTCTGAGGGAATCAAAAAGTTGTTTTCCTTCATCCCCAATCTTTTCAACCGATCAGGTGCACTATGCTAACACAAAACATCCCAGTTCATGTCAATCAGAGGTGTCATGACCAGTGACTTAAACATATGATATATTGTCTTTAGAGCTGCTTAGTGCTGTGCAGTGTTTAACGCTCTATTTGCAGTTATTATTTTACTGGACTGCTAAAGAAAAATATCTGTACCGCGTCAGCGCAAACGCTAATTTCACTATAATAAATGCATACATGGATATCATAAACAAACACCATCCGCTTGAGACATCTATTGAGACTATATTTAGTTGACAGCAGTTTGTTTCGGTTTATCTCGGTTTTCTTTACTGTATGTCCTGCCACCGTAGCTTAGCTGTGTACATTAGCAGATGAGTGCTAACCAGTAGTCGGCTAACTAAAGCTAGCTGTTTGTTTACAGGCTAGGTTCTGCTGCCACTCAACGACCGGAAGTGTCTTTATGTAGCCGTTCTCCTGTAATTATACAACTTACATTTGTTCCATATTTCGATATTAATCCCTTTTGATTTCCCGTTCTTTGTTAATGCTGTTAGAGGCTTTTGTGTCGAACGTTAACAGCCGCTATATCCCTCTGTCAGAACTGCCCCTTCTGAATTCCTTCACTGTTTCCTCTGGTTGTCCTGGCCTTTTAAAACCAGTCTGTCGCCTTCGAATGACACCAACATCCTTCTTATTTTCTCCTATGTCTTTCGTGAAAGCTCTGAGTCCGTATCCGTTTGCCGGGGGAAGATGGCTCACCTTTTTTTCAGCTCTTCCTCCATCAGCTGATCCCAGCTTCCGGCTGCCAGCTAAACCCTGTAACCTACATTCACAAAATGATGCTAAGAGAGGAGAGGAGATGAGGCTTTATGCTGAGTTAAACCTTCATGCTGAAACATATGACCTCCAGAAAAAATCAGTCAGTATGACTTCTCAACCTTTGTTCGCTTATTAACGATAATTGTTTTCTGTTCTATGAAATGTTTTCTGTGTTAATACAGAAATAACTTCCTTTATCAGACCATTCCTCTTCATTATCGTCTCATAGTGCCCGGTTTGTTACGTCAGATTTCTAGCCAGTTGAAAACGCACACAAAAAAAATCAATAGATTCCAGGTAACTTCACCAATAGTCTCCAATCCAATCCCCGTTTGTGTTTATAAACTAAACCAACCAAACGCAATAGTTTTTAACGCTTTATACAATCTGATTTTTTTTACAAATTTCCATCTAAAATATAGATTTTTCTTCAATAGGTTCAAAGTTATTTACCAAAATTAATCACAATAAATGTCTAGTTGTGTTACATCATATCAACATTGAGACACAACAGTGTTTAACATATTTTATAGAATCTCTTATTTTTTATTTATATTTTGAAAAGGGACATTCATCTTTTTAAACAAGTTATAATTGGTACAAAACATGCTAATGATGTTTTTTTTGCACAAAATCACTAACTTTGCGCCATCATTTTTATGGAAATCAGCTGTTGCAGACCATGCCCACCCATCTTGTTACTAGGCTATGGGTTTGCCACACATGAGAATGGGACTGAAGTGATTGGCGGGATTTCGATTGATTATTTGTTTGTTTGTTTGTTTGATTGATTGATTGATTAAAATATTTATTTGAACACAGGACAACACTTTTTTTAAAACTATGAACAAAGTATTAGAGAAATATACAACAGAAGGAAAAAAAGTATTTGCCCAAAGGGAGTGGGAAGAAGCTTATTCAATCCCACCCCCTTGCCACACACAACAAACTCCCTCATATCTACAGTATAGATATATAATATACCATCTCAATATATATATATATATATATATATATATATATATATATATATATATATATATATATATAGCTACATCAATAGTAATCCTTATTATTGCAATAAAATGAAATTAGTACTAACACTGCCTCGAAGACAGACTGTTAGGTCCATGAAGGGGTGTTTTTGCAGGTCCTTCCTCCCAGCAGCTGTTAAACTCTACAACCAGAACTACTCCCAACAAACCAAATAACCCAATAATGTTTACATCCCTGCTGTGATTTTTCCCGTTTATCTCACTTCAAGTAACAGTTCTGCTGCTGTTTTTTGCACATTCGTTCTTCACGGTTTATATTTTTTTAACTTCTTGTAAATAATACGTTTACTTTTTAATGCACAACTGCATGCACAGAGTGCTGTTCTTTCATCTTCCCAACGTTATGGTTAAGACACAGGGGTTGTGTTAACAAAAATTTTTCCGTATTTGACCATTTTCTTAAAACTGTGACGACAGAAATCTGAAGAGTGTCGGTCATTTTCACAGATTATTCAAACCCCTGACCACTTGGTGCAAATGCACAGACTTTTTCAACTTTATGCATGGAGTACAGGTAACTCTATCACAAAAAGATTTCAATGACAGCATCTAAGGATCATCTCAGATATGGACACCATACTCAATACATCTCGCTATCCGCAAACTGACAGCACATTAATGATGCTGAGTCTTTGGAGCGCATCTGTTGCTGCATGGATGGCACAACACCCGACACAGACTTTCAGTGACAGACCAAAGAAGGTGAAACTTTCATAATACATGTAGGTTATTAATCTGCTGGATGTGTGATGGCACAATGGGGATTCTCTGATCAGTTTGTTTGGTTGTATAATAAAATAAAATGAATGACAATGATCTACTGAATATATTATCATTTAAAAAACTGACAGGTAAAAACTGATTATGACAGGATTTATTTCAAACAAAAAAGATCAAAAACAAAAGATTGTTTATCAGATTAGCCTCTCATACAGCTACAGATAACAGAAATGTTTAAGCGTCAAGACCGTTTCATGCAACATGAGGTGGACAATAGGATGCAGATAGAATCAACATAACATTATAAAAATGAATAGAATATGAACAGACTGTACTGATGTCACAGTGGGGACATTCACATGTTAAAGCAGCACATGCATAAAAAATCCAATGAAAAAACAAATAACAAACAACAAAACTTACCTCTCATAATGTGCCACAAAGACGGGTGCCCGCCTAGACTAAAAAGGTAGGGTTTTTTGTTTTCTGGGTTGGGAAAAAGTTTGTTCGCTTTTACAACTGATTTGCTCCACACCAGGGTTCGTTTGGAACCGCTCTGAGACCACCTCGTCAGCTGGGTCTTGGTTCTGCTTGTTTGGTGCGCACCAGAGTTCGCTGGGTTGTATTCACACCAGCTCAAAAGGTCCAGACCAAGGGAGGAAACAAATTTGACTTTGTTTAAACGAACTTAACGAGGCTGGTGTGAATACGCCCTGAGTAATAATAATAACTACACAGTACTTTGGTTTTGTAATTTTAGCCTTAGTGTACATATATTATTCTTAATTCTTTTTTTAAAATACTTTTTTGTGTGAATCTAAATGCTTCTATTACCTGTCACTTTGCTGCTGTTCCAGCTGAATTTCCCCCTTGTGGGACGATAAAGGACTAATAAGAACATACTATCTAGTAACAATAATAATGCCCTTCATCTAACAAATATAATAACAACCATAATATTTATCATCATTACAACAACAATAATTTTAACAGGTGAGGGGAGGGGTATGACAGGCGACCCCTTCATACTCCTCCCTTCACCTGTCAAAATTTACTGTTGTTGTTGTTATATGCAAATTCCTGCCTATTGTGATGTCACAACAAGGCACTTTTTCAAACAGCTTGTAGAAGAACAAGATTTCTGACAGCATAAATTTGCAACAAAAACAGATATAATTGGGGTGTTTCTAGAGGCAACAGAGACCCAAATGGAAAAACAGATGGATGAAAGAAGTTCATCCATACATACCCATCCTCTGCAGGGATCCCTGGAGAGATCACCAGTCCATAGGGCAACATAACCATGTGTACACACACTCATATGCCTGAGGGCAATTTAGAGAGACCCATTAACTTAACAGTCATGTTTTTGGTCAAGATCATTTAATTTGTTGCTATTAAAAAAAATCCCAAATGAAAAGTTTTGCTTGTGTCAAGAACGTTTATCACATTTTAACCTTTAACATATTATCCTTTAACTTCTTATCTAGTTAAGCTTTATGTGGAAAAAGAGGGACACAGAGGTGGTTGTGGCTGTTCTTCATTTTACAAATCAAGGGTCGAAACATCACTATCACTCCATGCCCATTTCAACATTAGCGGTTGACAGGGGAGGTACAGGCATGTTGTTAAAACTCTTTTATTTTTGTTCAGCTGTACCATTTACATTGCATAGTATTCGGAGTGTTAGCAAAACATAAGTAAATACTCAGACCCTGTTGTTTACGTACACGTAGTCTAAGGCTTTGGAAACTTTGAAAATTGTAATAATTTGCTAAGATACCATCCCCAGGTTATTGAAGGTATGGTTCATGTTACTGCCCATACATTTGGAGTGGTGGAAACCATCTACATAATGAACCATTACACTGCTGGTGTAATTTTGCTTGGTGACAGAACTGAGCTCCGTCGTCACAGTTTACCAAAAGTATGTATATAGCTTTTCTGTGGCTCAATTTTTGCATTAAGACATCAGCTATAGGTAGTACAAAAAGGCTTTTAGCACGCACTCCAAAAAAGTAATTAATTAGCTGAGATTATTACTTTATCACCTGATTGAAAGCATCTTCAGCAAAATAACACTGTAAATTACTGTAATAAAGGGCATGAAATTTGATTTTCATATGTCAGATATGGATTTGTCATTAGAATGGGATGTGACCCTTTTTTCCTGCCATCTGAGGTAAACTTTGAGAAGTATGAAGGTGTTCTCTCATTTGTGCTTGTGAACAACCACTGGAAGTTACTGGTTTGTCATTTCGCTTTAAAAATGCCATTGTGTAATTGTATGGTTAAATGGTATTTTAATGGTCAGAACTTTTATGTCAGAGCTTTCTTATATTTAATGTATTTTACAAATACATTGGACTAGATGGCTTATTTGTCTAATTATTTAAGCAATATAGACTTTACCAGTTCAACAGCATAGAAAAGACAATTCATTGGCTTTACATCCAGAACAAAGGATTTATTTTAAAAGAATCTGATACATCATAAAGACAAACTAAACATCACACAAAAGCATAAAAATTAGATATAATCAAACAAAAAGAAAGAAACATTAAAATACACATCCATCATCTTTACCTTATATCCTATGCAGGGTTGCAGTGGGACTGGTGTATATCTCTAGCAATTATTGGGCGAGAGGTTGGGTACAGGGTACACCCTGGAAAGTTTGCCAGTCCATCATAGGGCAACAGAGACACTACTAGGGCAAACAACCAAGCATGTACACACTCATACCTTAGGGCAATCAATTTAGAAAGACCAAGTAGCCTAACAATCATGTTTTTGGACTGAGGGAGGAAGCCAGAGTACCCAGAAGGAACCCACACATGCACAGGGAGAACACGCAAATTCCATGCAGAAAGACCCCAGACCAGGACGTTCTGGCTGCAAGGCAACAGTTCTACCATGGTGCAGCCACATTAAAATAAAAAATGTAAAATCACCACATAACCATTAAAATAACCACAATCAAGCAAATAAACATGACAAAAATGATAACATAATCTTTGGCCTATATGGATTAGCAGTAGTAAAACAGTGAAGTTTTAGTCTTGATTTAAAGGAATCACCAGTTTCTTCACATCCCAGGTTTTCAGGGAGCTTGTTCCAGAGCTGTGGAGCAGAGAAACTAATGCTGCCTCACTTTGTTTAGTTCTGGTCCTGGGAACACTTAGTATTTCATACTTTACCACTAATGTATTTTGGTGCTAGACAATTTGTGATTTATATTTCTTAAAACATCAAAAATGTTTTAGATCCTATCTTTTTACAAATAGGGAACCAGTATATTAGTTTAAAGACCTCATGACACGAAGTTGACATTTTTAAACAACATAAAATAAAGAAATCTGAACCCAATGGACTATGTCAAAGTCATAAACACCCCTTGTATAATCCTACTGAGAGCAAAAAAACGCTGTGGTGACTAGCATTTTACTACTGTATCACTGCGCACTGAACAAGCAGAAAGCCGGAAGTGACGTTAGCGAGAGAACGCATTCTGTTTGTTGACACATATGACAGCGGCTTTTCAGCTGTGACTGGGACCGCTATTTTCTATTTTTGACAAAGAAAAATGATCGCAATGCCTTCGCGTTGTGTTGGGGGATTTTGCTCAAATACACACAAGGACGGTGTCAGTTTATTAAAGTTTCCCAAAGACCCAGAGTTACTGTCTAAGTTGGTGAAACAGGTTAGTAAGTAGTGGGCTCCCTCCTCCTCTCTCCTCTGATCGGAACATTTTGAGCAGAATTGTTTTTATTACTATGATAAAGGAATCCCTGGGTTGTTTAGTTCAACACAAGCGTGTGTTGCTGCCAGCAGCTGTGCCTACAGTGTTCAGCAGGAGTGTGACAGCGTGTGGCGGCGTTACCTGTGGTGGGGCTTGTGGACTGCGCAACACTGACAGCGAGAGCGTCAGCATCGCTACTCCTACAAGCTCGACTTCCACTGATCCCCCAGTTAGATCTCGTGTTTCCAGAAGCATAGAGGCTCATTTTAGCCGGGGACACCAGGGACATGTCCCGACCACTTTTCTAAACCTGATGAATGTCTTACCAGCGCAGATCTAACATCCACTTGTACTCCCAGCACAATTTCCACATAATCAGTATCTGAGCGGACTATTATTTAAATGACTCCATTGCACTCTCATACAGTCATGGTTTCTTTCTGTGCAGATGCTGTAGCGTTCTTTGCAGTGGATACATCAAGGTTTTAGTCCGTATGCAAACATGTTCAGGGTACCCGTTTCAAGATGGAAAAATACATCAATTAAATTTCATGGGTCTGGCTGAAGTTTCTTTACTGCAGGTTTAAAATATTAATTTAATACTTTTGTTTGTTTACGACTGCCAAAGAGATGGTGTTGATATATTGTGTTTGTGGAGAGAACATGGCAGAATATTCCCCCAACTTTGCGCTGACAGCAGAATGTTCCCGCTATCCTGCGCTGCCAGAGAGAGATTTATCTGCGACTGAATTTGTGATTCAGGAACGGAGAGCGCAGATAAAGTCAGGGACTGTGGACAGTATTTTGTTTCTGCACAGCGATCTCTGCATTAAATTAATTTCAGATGTATATGTTTCAAAGAATTAAAAGGAACATGATTCATTGTAATATAGGCTAATTTACAATCCTTTGGGGATTGTGTTATTTTCTGTCTTTGATCGGTTTTTTAAAACTGAAGCCTAATGGAAAAATGTAAAGGCCGTTGTTAGCAGGGCTCCTTACTGTGTGGCAGGAAAATCGAGTAAGAAAATGAAGCAGGACATCACACAAAAGTTCACTTTCTGACGGGCGGCTCAACCTCTCCACTACTCCATCAGGTAGCGAGTGCATTCACAAAAAGGAATAGGAATACCATCTGAAGTGTTTGTGTGATGAGCTTTTGCCGTCAGTTTATTATGACGTAACCTCTATTTATCAGTCAGTACAATAACCAGAAACACCTGTGGACACGCAAACTAACAGACGTCCTTCATTGTGAAAGTTTACAATTTACGCCACTGACCACTTGATGAAGACGCACAGTTATTTTCAACTTTATGCACAGAGTTTAGGAAACTGAATCAATAAAAAACGATTCTTATGAGAGCATCTGAGCATCATTATCTCAGACCTGGACACCGTACTTAATGCAACGCTATTTCCTTCTGCTGAGGCAATAAGAAAGTTGAGAAAGAAGTGGCGCTTGTAATTCCAGTGTGCGACCGGAGCGGATTCAGCCTCCCTTATGCACAAGCAGGTGCGTCATTCACGTCCATAGACCATGAGAAAGTTGTGAGACTGCAGGTAAAATGTTCATATTTAGTACATGTTTTCATCTGCTCCATGTGTGATGGCACGATGGAGATTCTTTGTTCAGATTGTTCGGGCTAAAGATTAACTAAAATGAATGAAGAATTAAATAATATTGAATATGTTTCAGATTTTTTTCAAAATCAAAGACGGAGAATAACGGGATCCCTGATTAAATGTAAATTATAGTAGAATTAATAACTTCTCTTTTATTGCTTTGGAATATTCCATCCGCGGGTACCCGCCCCATGCAGGACTCTGAACTGTTAAAGTTTCCGCGCACAGAACGACAAGGGTTGTAAAGGGAACGCGTTTTATTACTGCGCATATAGCCTATATAGCCGACGGCTGAATAATTGTAGGCTATATGAATAATCAATAATTGTCCCCAGAAGTTTTAAAAACAAACTGACGCCCTTGTCCAGAAAAGACAGGTACATATTCAAAGCAGTTTTGCTATAATTATGAATAATTCAAACTCTATTTAGTGAGTCTGACAAAGAAATTAAATAAACGTGTTTCACCTGAAACTAATAATTTGTTATGATAATCATAAAGAAGATTTGTAATGAAGTAAGTCTTAGGCTACTTGCTTGTTGTTTGCCTTGAATGTTTGCCTACAATATGATTTTATTTTTCCGATATCAGTCTCAGACCTTATAAATAAGTACGTCTGGATTAGTTTATCATTTTTAGTTTTAAAACAGATTTACCATATTTACATTATGTAGGCTAATGTTTATTTTTCAGGTCACTACTAAAATCACTACACGTTAATATTATTATGCTCATTTATATCATTTTGTTAAATTTTTTTTTAAAGAAGCCACGATTAAATTATATCTAATCCTTACCAACCTGTGTTTCCCTGACGTCACTTCTCCTGCTAGCTTTTCTGACCCGCTTTCTTTAATCCATCTCAGTCGTTGTGTACAGCTCATACCTGTATGGTTCTATGCCTCTAGAAGCACCAGAACCTGCTGTATTTTCCACCTCTAAAACCATCTCAAGGCTAAAACTGGAGGAAGAATCTTCCGAGCCTTCAAATATGAGCGCCTCCATCAGGCCTGACAGCGGTAGTTTTCGGACTGTCCAGCCTGAGCGGTTCTGTCGCTGACGTCACACGGATACGTAGCATTAAAGCCGCGATTAAGCTAATATTTTTGAAACTCTAATTATCGCGTAAAATCAAGTCTGTTCGGCTCAGTAATTTACAAAACCACATACTTTGACAAGATGAATTATTTCATAATACATCTACATTAAATCAGCTTGGTGCCATGAGATCTTTAAGAATTTGGTCTGATATGAACCATTTTCCAGGACTCAAAACAAGTGTAGTAGCCTTTATGAGCTGATTGATTGTTTTTTTTTTTTATAGATTTCTTTTTTTTACAGAGAATTAACACGCTGAAAATAAAGACAGGCACCAATCTTTATGAGCCCTGATTTGACAGAAAACCATTTATTCTATAAATATATCAATGAATACTATTCTATAGTATTCATTGATAGACTTCTGTATTTACTGCATTGAACAGTGACTAGCGCTTCCATCCCTGCTAGTTGGACACACGGGGGCAGCAATAATTTCTGTCACTTGTCTGTTCTTTTCTGAAGAAGAAAAAGAGGACAGAGCAAAATGGCTGCACCCATGAGTAACGTGGAGGAAATTCGAAATCGGGTAATCTTGGGAGAATATGGTGTAAAGAATGTAAGTTCCTTCTGTAAGTATAGCAACAGGGTCAGGGTTTCTCTATAGAGGTCAAGTAATGTATGCGTTTGAGCTGCTCAGTTGAGCTACTGCAGCTGGTAGCCTACCCCGGTCAGTTAGCGACAACAGGGATAGGTATTGTCTTGTTTTGAGTTGTAAACTAGTGTTTGTAGCAATAATGGGTCCGGATGCAGGCTACCTAGCTTTAACTTGTATTAATAACGTAGGCAGCCATTACATCAACTCTGGTATGTCCCATAATGCACTCGGGTGAAGTCGTCAAATAACATAAAGGACCAATCCGACTCTCAACACTGTCTGAATCCTAGCAATGAGCCGCTTTCAAGATCAACAGTAAATTAACAATACTACAGATATGTAAACTGGAGCCTCTGTGTTAACCTTCATCCTCCCTAATGGGACCCGTTCCATCAAAGGGGTTCTAGAAAAACATTTTTGACAATTGGAAGCAGTTTTTTAAATCTCTATATAGCATATGAATTTTTGTCAGGGCTGAAATTGGCCCAGCAGTCTAAAAAATAGCCAAATACAACCTCATAAAGCCTTTTACAAGTTTCCCAAAACACTTTTACAAGTTTACCAAAAAACTTTTACAAATTTACCGAAACACATTTACAATCTTACCGAAACAAATTTACAAGTTTACCGAAACACTTTTACAAGTAAAAAAAAAAGACTTTTACAAGTTTCCCAAAGCACTTTTACAAGTTTAACAAAGCACTTTTACAAGTTTAACAAAACACTTTTACAAATTCACCGAAACACATTTACAATCTTACCGAAACACTTTTACAAGTTTACCGAAACACTTTTACAAGTAAAAAAAAAAGACTTAAGAAGTTTAACAAAACAACTTTTACAAAGACATGACGTGGAAGTGATACTGCCAGCAGCTCAATCTGCAAAGATGTTTTGCCCGTTTTGCGGAATCTATTTTCAAGTTTTAGGGACATTTTGTGGATTCTGCGTTAACTTCTTTCTTCTTCTGCTTTAATGGCGGTTGGCAACTGATTCCATTCCCTGCAGTATCACTTCCAGGTCATGTCTTTGTAAACTGTTTTGGTAAACTTGTAAATGTGTTTTGGAAAACTTGTAAAAGTGTTTCAGGTTAATGTAATTTTGTTTTGCACTTCCCGGCCACCGTAGAAAACACATAGTGGACTACAACTGAAGAAGAAAAATGGCTGTGAATTTTGCGAGCGTTGCATCTTTCGTTCAAGACAAAGCAAAGGGCATTAAACATGAGGAAAACCACTATAAATTTGGTCCTGTGGAAACTGACAGGTATGCTGGGGGAGAAAGAATTAGTTGAGTGCCGGACAAGCTCTACAAGGTCTTGGTGAGTATTTCAAGAGCTAGCTAATAGGAATGTAAGAAAATATGAATACGCCAATGTATTGCGATATTTTATGTCACCATATTCCATCGATATTCAAAAAAATATTTAATTATATATTTATTCTTTTTTTTTTTTCATTTTTTGTAGTTAAATTAAAAATATGACAGCTAGTTGGTGACTGTTTCACCTTATTCTTTCCTGTGGATCAACTAGATCTAGTAATAAACCTAGATGTGTTAAGTATGAAACAAAGGCCTATGATGTGTTATCAGAGGTTTGCCCAGACTGGCTCTTTTCTCCCCGCGGCAATTACAAAATTATATATTTGCAAAGGAAAGCAGGTTGCAGATGGCATAGACTTTTTGGTATGGTACATTTGACACCCCAAACTGCCTACATTGCGGTAAATGTGGTTTTGAATTCTAGTCTAGGATCCCTTTTAACACGAGTTAAAATCAAATATTTAACATGTCAGAGGTATCTTTGCTCAGTTCTTTGTCCCAAAGAGAGTTAAGGCATCATCCACAAATAATAATAAACAACAAATCAACTGGGGATAAAACTGCTGGACATGATAAAATATGGCACGCAGCACTAGATGGCATAAATTATTTGGGAAATATTAGCTTTGCCATTAAACTGCACCACATTTGTTATCATATTAATGCCGATAAAAACTGTTGATCTTTTAGTTAAAGAACAGCCTAACAGCGTGTTTTCCAACCCTGATCCTCGGGGGTTGTCTCTTGTGAACAATAAATGTCAGATGATTCTAGAGTGAAATAAACACAATGGTTCTTTAGTTTTTATAAACACTCTGTTAACCCTCAGTTTTAGTGGTTTGAAAATCTTTTCTCCTTCATGCTTTTGCTGCCTGATCTGCTGGGATTTAGGTTTTGATTTAATTTCGTAATGATGCCTGTTACTTGATGGCATTGAATAGCTAACAGTGTAAAGTGTTGATAAAGTTCTTTTCAGTGACATTCTGTTTACTGTCGTTTGTTGGGAGAACAAACAAAACAACCCAAATAAAAAAAACAACAAACAGTTGTGATGTCCAATGTTCTCCCTGCACCACCTTCCTATTATACGCCATGTCTGGTTACTGAGAATAGTATTTTTGTAGTTTCTGTTTTTTACTTGGTGAAAAATACTTTATATTATTAATAATATTAGTAGTAATAATAATAAAAATTAATTTCAGGTTCATACAACAGATTTTCCTGGAAACTACCCAGGCTTTGATGACACCTGGGACATGAAACGATTTCAGAAGGTGAGTTTTATGGCACTGTAAACATCCCATCTTTTTGAACATTGTGCATTTTGTCATATCATTTTTTTTCTAGGACACAGGGTTCAGGTACTTGCTGTTCTCTTGATTCTTTATTATTTTTCCTAGTTATGGGGACAAATAATAACAAAAGTGTTCAAATAAAATATTTAACTATAGCCTATGTTCTTTTCTAAAGGATTGAGGTTCTTAAAGAAGTAGTAACAGGTCTGTGTGGGCCAGAATTCCTGCTTGTTTGTAGGTGCTAAATACTTTTCCGCACTATTATAGAAAAAAATAAAAAAAATTTAATCATACAATGTGATTTCCTGGATTTTTTTTAACATTCTGTCTCTCTCAGTTGAAGTTTACAGACCTCTCATCTTTTTTAAGGTCTGTTCACTGAGAAAGTGTGTAATACTTGTTCTTTGTGAAATACAATCGGTCACTCTTGAGTTGGATATGCATGCTGCACTTGAACATTTTCTCTAACCCCCATTGCCTGCATTAGCCACAGAAAGAAAAAACGTCAGAAAAAGCTAGTCCCTTCCATGTCACAGGGAAAATTTGTATTCATGGTCTTGCCTACCCTGGCGACCATTCATGGGAAGGCTGATTTTGCAGCCTAGAGAAAGCAGAGCATGTCTCTGCTAGTAGAAGCTAGAAGCCGAAGCTAACATAGCAACGAAACTAACGTTTAGCAACGAAGCTAACTTTTAGCAACTCCACAGCATGCATATCAGGAATTATAATGATTAGACTTGTGATCCTGACGTGTCCCCCAACCCACTGCTTTTGTGTGTGTGTCTGTGCGTGCAAGGGTCTACAAGTCTGAAAATATGGGTTAAATTTACAATTTTGCCATCTCACCGACTACACTGGCAGATGTCCCATCTCCAAAATGTGCATGCGCAAGGGTCAGAGTTTTTGTGTAAAGTTGTGCACATTTTCCTGTTATGTTTTTTTTTTTTCTGTAAATCACAAAGTTTGCGTAGAAAGTGATTTATCCAACTTTGAGACCCTGTAAGCAAGCTTTATAAATGAGGCGCCAGGACTGGAGGCGAGGAGCTGTGATTGGAAGGGAGTCACTGTTGTAGAACCTCACCTGCTAAAGATAGGTTTAGCCCATAGCATTCGGAGCTCCAAGCTAAAAATGTCATATAAACAGTAGGGCTGTCATGAGTATAAAAAATAAATGAGATTAGATTAATTACAGATAATATTTAATCTCTTTCTGTTTTATCGCACCTAATAATTCCTGAGAAAAGCCCTTATCTTGAGGTATTTTCATTTAAATTCCTTACATTATTGTGGCAGAACAAATACATAACACTAAAGTAGCTTTATGAAGTAATTTATTATTTTTAACAGACTTGGATAGATGCAGTCCCAGCCATTTACATTTCTCTGCTTTTGAGACTAGCCCCAGTGCTGCCTGCCTGCAACTTTATTGGTTATTTTTTTACACGGGCAAGTGGGCCGTCTGTTTCTTAAATCTCCGGCTCTTTGATTGGTGTGGATTCGTTAGGCATTTAAGAACTGAGTTCAGAATAGAAGTGATGTCAGAAAACATGCGCCACAGTCATATTAATAACAACTGGTGACCACTCAGTCAACAATAGGAAGATGGAGGCGAATCATACAGACATGCCCTTTTTGCTCCTTCTTGTACATGAAGAGGCGCTTGTAAAAATCACATGATTGCAGCAATTTCGGATACACCATATCTCATACGTGACTATGACGTCATATAAGTGGGTCTGCCATTTTTTTTCACGCATGCCTACTAGGTTGGGTTGCACTAGTGGACGGAGGGGGGGAGGGGGTCGTAAACTATGCTTTGTGTCTGTGTGGACAGGTATAAGGTTGGGTGGGATATACCCTGTATAACCTTAGCCCTGTTTGTGTAGAAGCAACCTTACTTCAAGGTGTGGTTAACCCATAACAACTCAAGCACAAGAAGCCCCAAGGATTAAATTGAATTTATTTAAAGGCTACTTGCATGCAGAAAACGTAAAATTAAAGATTCAAAATTAGATTAACGCGATTAAAAAACATAGCGCTCTAAATATGGCCGGAATTAATTAATCGCAATTAACTTGATAATTTGACACCCCTAATAAACAGTAATGTTGGGTTACTTAACATAATCCCTGTTTCTTTGATAACAGAGTGAGGCGGTTCACCAACACATCCCTTCTTGTATGAACACGGAAAAAAACCTACCTAGAATGAGTTGAGAGGGACAGGTTGGCTGTAATATTGGATGGTGGGTGGAGCCGCAGACACGGCTCAACCTGACTGTCACAGACAGACGTGAGGTAATTGGAGCTTTCGTAGTTGGTCACACCAAGGCGATTCCCATATTGAAAAACCTCACTCTGTTATCAAAGAAACAGGGATTACGTTAAGTAACCCAATGTTTGTTTTTCTTTACTTTGCTCGGTGTTTCACAGTGGGAGATATAGCCCACTCCTGGATTGCATGCAGAACCCCGAAGCCGTGCATGGCAGCAATCCTAATCTTGGCCTCAGGTAGATCCTGACATCCCCACTCCAACCACTGTGTGCGCCAGTAATGATCGGATCACATCCATCTTGTAAAACCTCTGCAATGTGTGTGGAGTCACCCAGGTGGCTGCTGCACAGATGTCCTGAACTGACACCCCACGGAACAAAGGCTAAGAAGTGGCCATGCTCCTGGTAGAATGGGCCCTCACACCTTTAGGGGACTCGGAGCCCGCACACTTTTATGCCAGAGTTATAGCCTCACATTCCAGTGTGCTGATCTTTGGCGGGAGACATATTATGAGTAGTGGCCCAAGATGCAAACAGATGGTCAGTTCTTCTAAAACCAGCTGTCCTGTCCTAAGCCCTCAAAGTTCTTACTGGAGATAAGCAAGTAAGCCTCTGCTCTTCTGATGAGCAGAATGGAAGCTGGGTGGAATTCCAGTTGCTCTATTATTGAACACCTGTAGGACGACTCCATCCCCTTGGGAACAAAAGCGGGATCTCAAGCATACCTTGAACAGCTCAGACTCCCACTGTAAACAGACAGGGCTGACTGACAGAGCAGTGCAGTTTTCAGTGAAAGAAATGTCATACCAATACCCTTAATAGGTTCAAAGAGATGATGGCAAAGGGCCTCCAGCATCAGAGTGAGGTCCTATGATGGGACCAGAGGCCTAGCTAACGGCAGTTTATACCATGGCCCCCTCATGAAATGCCACACCAAGTGGTGCTGCCCCACAGGTTTGTCACCACATTCTACATGAAAAGCTGAGCGAAGTTAGAAAGAGAACCTAAATTCTTGAACAACATCCTGGACAACCGTTTATTTTTTATTTGAGAAGCATTTGTCAAATAAATTAATCTATTATTATCCTAATAAATATATCTTTTTTTACTTCATGGCTGTGTGCTTAACATATTCATTTATTTTTATCTGTCCACCTTTCAAACCTAAATCTCAGAGGTGCTAACACTACTATAGAAAAGTAGATCTAGCCCCTCTGAGCTGTTTTGATCTTTAAAACTGTCTGTAGCTGAGTTGCTGTTGAGGTTAACTAGTCAGATATTGGCGTTTATTTAGTGAGACACAGCAGCAGGTTAAATAATTTAATAATGTTCTTCATAACACTGTTTGGTTGGAATTGCTTATGGTCACAAAAAATTTTTGCAAGCAGTCCACTAGTAAATAGCTTAGTATGAGTCCTCTCCTGTTTGTCTTCAGAACTTCCGGATTGATGTAGTGCATCTAGATGAGAACAGCATGGAGTTTGACATGGTGGGAATTGATGCTGCCATCGCCAACGCCTTCAGGAGAATCCTAATAGCAGAGGTGACGTTAATTTTTTTTGTTTCATTCTGTCGACACTTTCCAAGAATAAGTCCTTTTGCTTATAAAAATGTAACAAAATCATCTCTGAAAAGGAGCCCTGTTGGTTTTATGTGACAAATTGTGTAGTTTCTTTGGTGATTTAGCTGCTATCTAGAGACATCCATCAAGCTCTTAATATCTCATATTTTGCTTCAAAGAGTTAGACCATCATAGTCTTCAGTAACTGTTCTTCAGATCGTTTTTAAAACCCATTTTAACTCATTTTCAGTTAGTTTTTTAAAGCACTGTACTGCATATGAAGAATTTCGGCAAAGTTTAGGAATTATATTGGAGCCAAAATTCTCTTTATAGCAAAGTGATATTTTGCCCATTTTTCTGCAGTCTAAAACAGTAATTGGATAGTCAATGATACCATAACATGATTCCCACTGTCTGTTGTGAATATGAAGAACATGTCTTCTTTCTCGAAGTTTAGGTGGGTTTTATTGCTTAAAATGATAATTCGGTGTTGAATATCTGTAGAAATTAAACAACTTTTCTCTAATTATGATCAAATTAAAAGACTAGACTGAGAAGCAGTGAAGAGCTGCCAACATGATCGACCAAAAAAATGACATAACTTAAAAAGAGGTTGAATGTTTTATTATAAACCTTCTGAAAGCTTTGCCTTATTTTTGCTTGCAGGTACCAACAATGGCTATAGAGAAAGTGTTCATCTATAACAACACATCTATTGTCCAGGACGAAGTTCTGGCCCACAGGTTAGGCCTCATCCCCATCAAAGCAGACCCTCGTCTGTTTGAGTTCAAGAATACAGGTAAACCAACAGGATTAATCACTCTGAATCATTTAGAATTTGTTTTACCACAAATCTGACCAAATCTTACAGCTCCAGTTAGTCTTTTACAAACTCCACATGTTTACGTCTGTGATGGTAGGACAGAGAAGGCTGAAATCAGTCCTAAACAACATGTTATCATGTAGAGTTGGTGACCCTGAGATTATGCTTTGCTGCAATTCCTTAAAAGTGACTATGCTGCTTACTCAGGATGGTGAAAGATAAATAAGGGTCCTTGTCCAGCCTGGTGGTCAGTGGGTAAAAGAAATAGGCCTCTGTGTCACCTTATATTTATACCTTTAGGGAAATAGGAAGTCATGGAACACTAATCAGAAGTTCCTAGAAGCTCTGATAATTTAGAAAAGAGTATTCAAGTAAAGAAATTCTTCACTTGCTTTTGTTTCAAAAGGGTTGTTGGGCCTACCAATGTTTGTGCCTTGCTAACTTTGTTAAAAAATAATTTCTTAAAGAATTTATTTCCCTACTGAATAAATATTGTTAAATTAAAGGATTTTTTTTTTTTTACCAGATTAAATTGCTGCAATAAAGGATGGATTTATTCATCTAATTAAAGTCTTATTACACATTGTTACCACGCATTGGCACTAAATTTTGCACTTAATTTTGTTTTTTATACTTGTGTGAATCTAAATGCTTATGTTCCTGTGACTTTGCTGCTGTTACAGCTGAATTTGTGGGGCAATAAAGAATTATTCTATTCTATTCCATTCCATAGTTTATGTGATATACACTAAAGAACTTGAAATAAGTGTACTCGTAATTTTCGGACTATAAGCCGCTACCTTTTTCACATGCTTTGGATCCTGCATCCTATATCGGATTCAGAAATACTTAATTCAGGTTTTTCAGTACAACCCGTCCGAGAAACAAAAAAACACAACACAGAGACAGACAGGATACGGGCTAACTGTGGTAGCTGCCAGCATAAGCGGCGCTCCTCCTTTATAGATCTTTACTGGCTAACGGCCTCTGGAGGGCACTATAGCAGGAAGCGCAAAAGGGAGACAGACGTAGGGAAAGATTATGCGCCGAAGAAGACACTAGTTTTGGTCAGTGGGTGGATTCGCTCTTCATGTCGTTTTGTGTAAATATCTTGTGTTACGACATGAAAACCTGCAGCTTATATTCAAATGCGTCCTATATATGTACAAAATTTATTTTCTTTTAATATTAAGCTGGTGCGGCCTATATTCAGGTGCGCTCAATAGTCTGAAAATTGCGGTAATTCTTTTTAGGTTGTATTTTGTTCTCTATACAATCTTGCCATCAACACTCAAGACAATAATTTACTGGTTAGTTATGCCCTGAGAACTCATAGATACAAATTCTGACAACAACAATATATGCTGTTACCTGCAGTCTGTAAAATGAGCTGCTGTAAAAATAAATCAACTGACTGTTTTTGTGTTGCTTTGTAACTTCCAGGTGAAGAGTCTGCAGAAGGAGAAGCTTCAGAAATAGACACGATTCAACTCCAACTGAAGATTAAATGCAGCAGAAACCCCCGAGCCAGCAAAGACTCGTCTGACCCCCGAGAACTCTATCTCAACCACATGGGTGGGTCTCAGGCAGAGTTCTCATTACTGGGGAAATTTGAAGGGTGGGGGACCCCCCTCCCTAAAAGAGAGATAGCCAGACTCATAACATCATAAATGTTTCAAATTTGCCATATTGCCCACAATCACATATTTACCAGTACATTTGTCTAAATTAAGTTTGAAGGAATAAGTATACTTGTAACTAGCTACTACTACCTGCAGGTCCGGGAGCTGTAACAGACATGGGATGGATGTCTTTGCGTCCCCTTTGTTACCTTTAGACACAATGTCCTAATCGGATTTTGTGTCCTTTCTGATTCCCTTTTCTCAGTTTATTCCAGACACATGGAGTGGGTTCCCATTGGAAACCAGGCGGATGTGTTCGCAGAATCCTGTATTCGACCCGTACACGATGACATTCTGATAGCTCAGCTCCGACCAGGACAGGAGCTGGACATTATCATGCACTGTGTCAAAGGAATTGGTAAGATCGTACAGGCGTGGAGATATATATATATATATATATATATATATATATATATATATACACACGTGCTCAAATTTGTTGGTACCCTTACAGCTCATTGAAATAATGCTGCATTACTCCTGAAAAGTGATGAAATTGAAAGCTATTTTATCATGTATACTTGCATGCCTTTGGTATGTCATAGAATAAAGCAAAGAAGCTGTGAAAAGAGTTGAATTATTGCTTATTCTACAAAGATAATCTAAAATGGCCTGGACACATTTGTTGGTACCCCTTAGAAAAGATAATAAATAACTGGATCATAGTGATATTTCAAACTAAATAGTTACTTTAATTAGTATCACACATGTTTCCAATCTTGTAATCAGTCATTCAGCCTATTTAAATGGAGAAAAGTAGTCACTGTGCTGTTTGGTATCATTGTGTGCACCACACTGAACATGGACCAGAGAAAGCAAAGGAGAGAGTTGTCTGAGGAGATCAGAAAGAAAGTAATTGACAAGCATGGTAAAGGTAAAGGCTACAAGACCATCTCCAAGCAGCTTGATGTTCCTGTGACAACAGTTGCAAATATTATTAAGAAGTTTAAGGTCCATGGAACTGTAGCCAACCTCCTTGGGCGCGGCCGCAAGAGGAAAATCGACCCCAGAATGAACAGAAGGATAGTGCCAATGGTAGAAAAAGAACCACGGATAACTGCCAAAGAGATGCAAGCTGAACTCCAAGGTGAAGGTACGTCTGTTTCTGATCGCACAATCCGTCGCTGTTTAAGCGAAAGTGGGCTCCATGGAAGAAGACCCAGGAGGACTCCACTTTTGAAAGAAAAACATAAAAAAGCCAGACTGGAATTCGCTAAAATGCATATTGACAAGCCACAATCCTTCTGGGTGAATGTCCTTTGGACAGATGAGTCAAAACTGGAGCTTTTTGGAAAGTCACATCAGCTCTATGTTCACATACGAAAAAATGAAGCTTTCAAAGAAAAGCACACCATACCGACAGTGAAACATGGAGGAGGCTCGGTTATGATTTGGCGCTGCTTTGCTGCGCCTGGCACAGGGTGCCTTGAATCTGTGCAGTGCACAATGAAATCTCAAGACTATCAAGGCATTCTGGAGCAAAACGTACTGCCCAGTGTCAGAAAGCTCGGTCTCAGTCGCAGGTCATGGGTCCTCCAACAGGATAATGACCCAAAACACACATCTAAAAGCACCCAAGACTGGATACGAACAAAACATTGGACTATTCTGAAGTGGCCTTCTATGAGTCCTGATCTGAATCCTATCGAACATCTATGGAAAGAGCTGAAACTTGCAGTCTGGAGAAGGCACCCATCAAACCTGAGACAGATGGAGCAGTTTGCTCAGGAAGAGTGGGCCAAACTACCTGTTAACAAGTGCAGAAGTCTCATTGAGAGCTACAGAAAACGTTTGATTGCAGTGATTGCCTCGGAAGGTTGTGCAACAAAATATTAGGTTAGGGGTCCCATCATTTTTGTCCATGCCATTTTCATTTGTTTTCTTATTTACAATATTATGTTGAATGAAACATCAAAAGCAAAGTCTGATTTCTATTAAATATGTAATAAACAATGGTGGATGCCAATTACTTTTGTCAGTTTCAAATTATTTCAGAGAAAATTGTGCATTCTTCATTTGTTGTGGAGGGGTACCAACAAATTTGAGCACGTGTGTGTATGTGTATATATATATATATATATATATATATATATATATATATATATATATATATATATATATATATATATATACACACACACAGGAACTATCTATTGTCTTGGCTTGTATTTGAAACTGTTGGTCGTGTCCAACATGCAACAGTTGAAAAAACAGTCCAACAAATCAAGATCTGATATGCAGTCTCCAGCAGGACAGTTTGTTGAATATACATACCTCACTAGGCAAGTACAGATATAATGAATCTCAAACGACCACCATCTTGTCTCTTCTACTTCTTCAGTCTAATTACCATAGCTTTTTATAGATTTTAATGATGCACAAAATTCTGTTCAGATGAGGGGAAGGCACAATCATTCTCGGAACTCGCTCTTTAGCTAGATGTTTTTGCCAAGAGAACTGATAGGTCATTCTGACTTGACAAAAAGCAGACTTTCTGGGGCCAGTTTTCCTGGAATTGTTATATAAGCATACATTTTATTTTCAACATTCTCAGCTGATTGGGCTCTTAAAGCACCAAAAAAATTTCCCCTGTGCAAAAATTAGACAACTCTAATTATTTTTTAGAGTGGTGCTTGCCCTATGGAAACCTTTGACCACATAAGCTACATGGTGTTGAAATAAAAACATAAATACAAACTAATTCAAATAAGTTGAGTTTATACCCATTCAGTTAGATCCAGATCATATTTCATTAGAATGGTAAATGACCTGTATGACCTGCGCTTTATCTAGTCCTGAGGTCCCCAAAGTGCTGCACACTACTTCAGTCATTCAACCATTTACACACACATTCACACCCTGGTGATTGCAAACTACATTGTAGCCTCCGCTGCCCTGACAGAAGCAAGGATGCTGAACACTGGTGCTACCAGGCCACCTACCACCACCAGTAGGCAAGGCGAGTGAAGTGTCTTGCCCAAGGAAACAATGGACGGAGCGGGGGTTCAAACTGGCAACTCTCCTGTTACAGGACGAGCTCCTAACTCCTGAGCCATGGTCGCCCACTAGAACAACAAGAAAGTTTATCTTTTCAGGACTTAACAATACAGCAAGTCTAGTTCATTTTGTTAATTTCCGGTCATTTCAATCAAATTCCAGCTCAGTCCTGTCCAGTCTAGTTCTGTCCAGGTTCTGTAGAATAATAAGGAATTAGGAAGCAGAAATGGAACACAGGAAGAAACCTCCAGCAAAATTTGTATCAGGGACCATCTGCTTCAACTGGGTGGGAACACAACATAGAACAAGTGATACTTTCTATTGGGAGGAACAACAACACAGAACACAAAGTTTAAAGTTGCAAGAAATATCAAAGTAGTGTGAGGTGATCCTGATCCTGTGTGATTCTTGTTTCAGGTAAGGACCATGCTAAGTTCTCTCCTGTGGCGACAGCCAGTTACCGCCTTCTCCCAGAGATTACACTGCTGGAACCGGTGGAGGGCGAGAAGGCGGAGCGCCTAAAACGATGCTTCTCACGAGGAGTGATAGACCTGGAGGACGTTCGTGGTAAGGAGCAGGAAAAAGCTGAGTCTGATATCCGATTTTTCTAAATATCAAATGTATTTGGTTTGTGCATCTCAGGAACAAAAGTTGCCAAGGTGGTGAACAGCCGACTCGATACGAGCAGCAGGGAGGTTCTCCGACACAATGATCTGAAGAACTCTGTAAAGCTGGGAAGAGTTCGGGATCATTTCATCTGTATGTTTGTAAAAATTCTCAACTCTAATATGGTGTTAAGTAACTACTCTGAACAGCACTGGCAGCCAGTCACTAGAAAAGGTTATAAAACTTTTACTCGGATCGTTCACCTGACCCATTTGGTTCTGATCTTGTTTAGAAATCAGGACCTGTACATTTTTTTAAAGTGATAGTTACATTGAGCATATGAATTATCATCATTGACTAACATCTGGTCTGTGCACTAATTTAAAAACAAAGACATTCAGATTAATTTAATCAAAAGTGTCTCCCCAGTGGCCACCAGCTGGTGCTCTAACCCTCTTCCTTTAACACACTCCCATTAACTTATCTTTTTTAAGATTTGTTTTTTGATGTTATTTTAAGCAATGGTTCCATTACCAGTTGTAGAAAGCGGCCATATGGCATGTGAGTTTGTTGGCAAAGAGAAGAATATCAGCTGAAATGACGCTGTCCCCCCCAGATGGAAAATGTTTTACTTCAACTGAGTTTAAATAGCTCAAATCAGCTGAAACAACGGGTATGCCTGACTGTTAGCCATCCACCATCTGAGAGTTTTTTTCTCTTCTCTACTAACTCAATGCGATCTATCTGTCTACAACAGATCGCCTGAGTCATTGTAGATTTGTATTTACTGATTTTGTAGATCGTTTTTATGTACATCTATTATCCACATAAAAACTATTTGCCCTCTTACTAAAAATATTTGTAGCAAACTTCTCCGTCTGGGAAACGCTTGGACATTCTGGTTCTTGTTGCATTGTGTTCTGGACGGCTCAGGGTTTTAGGATTGCTCTATCAGATTAGTCTGATGTGGGAGTGAACACCATCATCCTCTTTGTTACTTCATCTGTAATGAGATCATCTTAGATAGGGGTTGGTGATGAACAAGTGTGTTGACCAAGCCTGTTTTCACTAGATTATATTGGATTAGGACCTGATTGATGATTTCTTTTCACAGAGCAGTGTTTTTCTGAAGGGTTAATCCAGATGTGCTCTTTTCTTTTCTAGTCACTGTGGAATCGACGGGCATTCTGCCTCCTGACGTTTTAGTCACAGAGGCCATCAAAGTCCTCATGGCCAAGTGTCAGACTTTTCTCAACGAGATGATCTCTGTTGACATGGAGTAAAGTGACTTGATTCCTACTGGACTCCTCAGCAGACTGCTGTGCTCAGATTCTTCTGATGGTATCAACTGTTCTGAAAATAACCTCCAGGCTGATGCAGTTCTGGTTGCTACAGTTGTTTAGCATGTCTAGTATTTTGTACACCTGATGTTTTTGTTTTCTCCAACATGCTGAACCTATGAGATCATCATACTGATGCATGATGTCTTTACTCATGAAAACAGAGAAATAGAGACTGCTTTACAGGATAATGAGCAAAAGCTCTGTTGGTTCTCAGCAGCGATTGGTCTCTGTAATGTCAACTCTTTTTCTGTTACTGCTCATAGTTCCACATGTAGAAGCTGAATTTTCCTCTAACATAAAGTTCAAGATCAAAAAGTTTAAGGTTCTTCATTTTGACATTCGGAGCACTTGGTAGAAAGCACATCAACACCCAACGTGGGCTCATATATCACATTATTTCATCCTCCCAACAAGTCAGCACACGAAGAACCTTTACCAAGCTCTCAGACCCTAAACTGATTTTATAATCTGCTCTTTTCTGAATCACCTGCACAGCAGAGCTGGGATGTTGACCACAGTGAGACCTAACTCTCGATCAGATACTGCCATGGAAACTAAGGTTTTGCTTAAAACTCTGAGTGCTGCATTAACAGCTGAGGTATCAGTGGATAGAAATCAGGAATGTGGAGGGAGAAGGAAAAGTTGGGAGAGTCACCTGTCTGAGATGATTCCACTTAGGAATAATGTGAAAAAATAGCAGATCTAGGAGTCATTCTTCTCTTCAAGGTTTTGGTTAAACTAACTCAATCAACGCTAAGTTCCGCTTAAAGTAATCAGTTTTTCCCTTTAAAAAGTATCAGTATAGTTTTAATAACTGACAATGTGATAAAATCTTTCAAAAAATTACTTTAAAATCAAGAATGTATATACACTGATCATGGACTTGAATGATTCCTTAGAACTATCTTTTCCACAGAGGAATAGTTTTATGGAAAACAGCCTCAATATTTACATATACACACTCACCCCCACCAAATATCCCTGAGCACGTTACAGAGGAACCTCAAACATTTCTGTAGCTGTCAACAACCTTCTGGCTTCATTCTGTTCTGATCAGATACGTTGAAGCTCATTTCAGGTTGTTTCCTGGCACAGGGCTGGTTTTTAAGCCTACAACGTTGAATAGGACCATGGTGTAGTTCATTTTTGATCCTTTTTTAGAGAGTAGTTTCTATCTTCCAACTCCAGTTGTAATATGTGTTTAGGATCTGTGTCCTGTTAAAACATCTATTTTGACCAGGTTTTAACCATCCACCTGTTGATCTGAGGTGATTTTGAAGAATTTGGAGGAACTTTTGTACTAAACAGCATGATGCTACCACCACCATGCTTGACAGTGGGTAGAGTTCTCCCCGTTAATAAGCCCAACCTTGGATTCTTCAACATTCCTGTTGTAATTATGGCCAAGCAGTCACACCTTAGGTTTCTGACTATAAAACTTTATCTCAAGGTTTCTAGACTTGACAGCATGATGCTACCACCACCATGCTTAACAGTGGGTACAGTCCTCCCAGGTTTGAAAGCCCAACCTTGGATTCTTCCCAACATTCCTGTTGTAATTGTGGTCAAACGGTCACATTTCGTTCTCTGACTATAAAACATTTCTCCCAAAGTTTCTTGATTTGTTCATGTGGGCAGCAGCACATTTCTTAAAGATGTCAGTTTTGGACCACGTGCCTCAACCATTTTACCTATACCATCATATAGTGGTAGATGCTGAAGCATGCCTATCCACAGGGAAATTGATTCTAGAATTGTGCTACTCTGGGTGGCTGCATGAGAATGAAGAATTGTGTGTCAAACCAAGTGGTCAGCAGCACAGGGGCACCACAGGGGACCGTACTCTTACCATTCCTTTTCACACTGTACACCTCTGACTTCCAGTACAAATCAGACCTGTCCTCTGCAGAAATACTCAGATAACTCTGCAATTGTTGGGTGCATCAGATATGGACAAGAACCTGACTACAGAGAGCTGGTGAACCGCTTTGTGACGTGGTGTGGAAACAATCGTCTTACCTTGAATGTGAACAAAACAAAGGAGATGATTGTAGATTTCAGAAGAAATAGGGATAAGTCAAACACTGTTTCCATCATGGGTGAAGAAGTGGAGATGGTTGAGGAGTATAAATACCTCAGAGTTCACCTGGACAACAGACTGGAGTGTACTGGGGACTGAACAGTGAACTCATCTACAAGAAGGGACAAAGCAGACTACTTTTTGAGGAAGCTTAGGTCCTTCAAGGTTTGTAGCAAGATGCTGCAAATCTTCTACAAGTCTGTTGTGGAGAGTAATCTCTTCAACCATCATCTGTTGGGGTAGCAGCATCAGAGCCAGGGATTTAAAAAGGCAAAACAACCAGATTAAGAAGGCTGGTTCTGTTCTTGGTACTACTGTATAACCACTGGAGATGATAATGCAAAGAAGGATTCTAAATAAAATAAAATAAAATATGGACAACCCTGAGCATCTTCTTCGTGAGACTATCTTAGAATAACAGTGTGTGTTCAGTCAGAGGCTTCTTCAGTTTCACTGCAACACAAGACCCCTACAGGAAATCCTTCCTGCCATCAGCCATTATGATCTACAACAACTCCTTAAAGAATTAATTGAATGAGCTACAACGACACTTAATTTCTCTCTGGGATCAATAAAGCCTTTTTAATTGAATTGAATTTGAAACGCATCAAAACTTTTGCAAGGATTTCAATAAGCTTATTATGGAATATCCAGAACAAACCTGCCCATCCTATTATCTTATTCATGGCATTTATCCTGCCCACAGCCATTATGATCTACAACAACTCCTTAAAGAATTGATTATATGAGCTATACCAACACTTAATTTCCCTCTGGGATCAATATAGTATTTTTGAATTGAATTGAATTGTATTCTTTGTGTTTAATTATTTAGCTATGGAAAAAGAACAGCCCAAAGTGTGCCAAGAACATGTCCCACACACCATTACACCACCAGCCTGAACTGTTGATACAAGGCAGGATGGATACATGCTTTCATGTTGTTGACACCAAATTCTGACCCTATCATCCGAATGTCGCAGCAGAAATCAAGACTCGTCAGACCAGGCAACATTTTTCCAATCTTCTATTATCCAATTTTGGTGAGCCTGTGCAAATTGTAGCCTCAGTTTCCTGTTCTTAGCTGACATGAGTGACACCCAGTGTGGTCTTCTGCTGATGTAGCCCATCTGCCACAAGGTTTGACATGTGCATTCAGAGATGCTCTTCTGCATGCCTTGGTTGTAACGAGTCACTGTTGCCTTTCTATCAGCTCGAACCAGTCTGGCCATTCTCCTCTGGCATCAACAAGGCATTTTCGCCCACAGAACTGCGGCTCACTGGATGTTTTCCCTTTTTTGACCTTTCTCTGTAAACGCTAGAGATGGTTGTGTGTTAAAATCTCAGTAGATCAGCAGTTTCTAAAATACTCAGACCAGCCCGTCTGGCACCAACAACCATGCCACGTTCAAAGTCACTTAAATCACCTTTCTTCATATTCTAATGCTCGGTTTGAACTGCAGCAGATCGTCTTGACCATGTCTACATGCCTAAATGCATTGATTAGAAATTTGCATTAACGAGCAGTTGGACAGGTGTGCCTAATAAAGTGGCTAATGAGTGTAAACACACCTTATTTACATTTACAAATTGATACATTCCTGTTTGTATTTCAGTTAAGACTTAACATGAGATGTGAACATTTTAAACTCTGTCATGATTTTAAGTTCAGTGGGTAAAGAGTTCCACAACTTCGCACATTTATGCAAAAGCAGACTGACCAAATGCAGTCTTACGGTGAGGAACTGTACAGTTGTTATTGATGTTATTGATAGTGACTCTGTTACTGTTTTGTCTCTGTATAAATGACCTGAGGGGCTCAGGTTCAAGGTTATTGAGACATTTGAAATTGAAAGCAAAAACAGCCTCTCCCAGGGGACCAAAAACATTAGGGCTAGCTCTGAGAGCAACACAGTTATCAGTTCATGACCTTTCCTGTATTTAGGTACATCTGAATTATGCTTTTGGATATCAGAATTGGGATGTTGAATGGCGTCAAACCCATTATAACTGCGTTTCAGTTGAAATTCAGAGAACCAGTGAGATTTTTGAGTACTTGAGTTTGTTTTAATCTAACCAAATGCTGCAGGTGTGAAAGCACTCTAAATCTCCACCAACATTAATAATGATCTCTGTGTTTACAAACATACACCAACACATTACATCATATATTTATACATATTTAAAAAATGTAAATTTATATGTCACCTACAAATATGATTGATGGTTTTGTCCCTGCCACTTTTATTAACCTGAAGCAGAATTTCTTACCAGCGCAGATCTAACATCCACTCCCACCACAATTTCCGTGTAATTAGTATCCAAACTGACTGGTATTCCAGTCTAGAAAGAAACACAGCCATGTTTTTTTGGGGGGGGGTTGCTGCTACATTCAAAAAAGACTCACAATCAAAAATGAGTAGGCCTACAGCATCAACAGGTAGGCTACCTGATTTACTCACATCTCTTTCTTGCAAGGTTTTCTAATTATGCAGCGTCACCTCCTGTATGTATGCACAGATGACACATGGTCTATGCGTACATCCCCCAAGGAGCAAGGTGGGCATTCACTGTGTGATGTTTGGCCCATTTTTAACCCATTTGCAGTCATGTGACTATTTTGCAAGCGGTTCGTCTTCAAAGCTGCAAAAAAATACATATTCTTCTCAAAAGAATTTATCCTTGCATTTAAGGCACATTTGTCTCTTTAAAAGATTTTTTAACTCAAACAGCTGTTGTGCCAAAACAGCATGCCTGCCAAAAATTGCATCCCCTGCCACGGTAACGTGCATCTTTCAAAACTCCCTGATAACGATGACAAAACCGATTAAAACACAATCGATGAGGCAGCTTTTAAATATATTCGCAACATTACCATGTTTCTTATGCATGTACGTCCTGAAAACGTTCTCTTTAATGGCTGACCAATTTAAAAAATGACTGCATGCATTTCTCGTGATAACACCTGCCTGTATCTGTGGTTATCCCCAGATCAAATCCCGACCTGACCAATTCATTTAAAATCCGAGCTCCAAAGTATCTCCATGGTGCTGTCAACGGAGCTCAAATAGCGAAAAGCAGTGGGGTG
This sequence comes from Valencia hispanica, assembly GCA_963556495.2. Lineage (NCBI taxonomy): Eukaryota > Metazoa > Chordata > Actinopteri > Cyprinodontiformes > Valenciidae > Valencia > Valencia hispanica. The sequence continues at coordinate 49,609,158 of OY747711.1, forward strand.
TCCAGGTCTGAGATTATGTTCAGTGCTGCAATTGGAATCTTTTTTTTATTTATTCAGTTATTTGAACTCTGTGCATAAAGTTGAAAATATCTCAGTGTCTGCACCAAGTGATCAGGGGTGGGAATTGTAATCGGTCAAAATGAGGATGGACTTTAGATTTTTCTGCCAAAAATCGTCGAAGACAGAAAATAACGATCCTTGATTGGATGGTAATTATATTACAAATAATTAGTTCGCTTTAATTTCTCTGGAATGTTGCACAGCTGACATTTATGTGATGCAGAGATTGTTGTCCAGAAACAAAATGTCTTCCACAGTCCCTAGCTTTAACTGTGTTCTCCGTTCCTTTTCAGCCACAGAAAAGTTGGAAAATATGACCAGAAACCCGCCTGCATAAAAGAAACTTCCGCCCAGACCATGAAATTTAATTGATGTATTTTTTAATGTATGCATTTTTAAATGTAGGCCTATATTTCCACCTATGGGTGATCTGCCACGTTGCAGGACTCTGAGTAAAGGTAAAGTTGAAGTTTCTCTGCACAGAACCCGGCAAGGGCTCCAAAGGAGATGTGTTTGTTTGTGTTGCCCATTCCCCTCCTGAGTGAGTGGGCTATATTATTATTGTAGCCAACATTGTTCTTTGTGCTATGATGTGAATTATAACGATCCTTCCCAGCCAACACAGGCTATGGTTTTCAGAGCCATTTGAAAAACAAGATAAAACATGTCTGGCTTTCAATTTTTATTGATTGAAGGAAAATATGATTTTCAACACCTGTTACACCACAGTGCACATTGTAATGAAACGTCAAACCAATGAATATTTATTGTTCCCAGCAGAGGTGGAGCCAGACATTTTATACACCAGGGGCTTAGCGCTAAAGGGTTTTTATGCATGTGGGGGGAGGTGTTTTAAGTGTTTTTCGACAAGCATAACTTTATATAAGAAAACAAATGACACATTAAAGAGGCTATATGCAACTTTTTCCCCAAAATAAACATAACAATAGCCTTTTTATTTGACCATTTACGACTCAAACATCTCCTGATGAGCATACTGACACCTTGTCAGCTCACAGTGGGTGCACCTATAAGCCTGTATCCAATTTTTTCTATTTTCTGTCGGGTCCGATTTTCCCGCGCTTTCTGCGGATGTCAGGCGCCTTCATGTAAAATGTTTCAGATCACTCCGCCACTACCGGTAGTCAGCACTCGCAAGCAGTTCAATGGATTGTGCGAATACACAGAAGAGACCAAGGACAACTTTGACACCAACAGTAACTCCACATAAGACTAAGAAAGTTAAACCTCTGACAAGTGCCCGAAAAAGAGTACAAGCGTGCGCTGCGAGAGCGAGCAGAAAAGAAGAGCAGTTCCGTTTTTGACCACATGGGGTCAGTCGCGAGTTTAAATTTCAGAAAATTGCATATAGCCCCTTTAACAATAGATTATTAATTAAGCAAACCCAAAACTGATCCAGGATTAAAACAGGACTGTAACAGTTCTAAATCAGGACTACTTCAGGAACTAACCAAGACAGAACCGGAATCAAAACTAAATGATAGTAGCACTGAAAATCAAAACCTCTTTATTGTGGCAACATGAGACTGTACAGGTCCTCAAAAAATTAGCATATTGTGATGAAGTTCATTCTTTTCCATAATGTAATGATAAAAAATTAACTTTCATATATTTTAGATTCATTGCACACCAACTGAAATATTTCAGGTCTTTTATTGTTTTAAAACTGATGATTTTGGCATACAGCTCATAAAAACCCAAAATTCCTATCTCAAAATATTAGCATATCATCAAAAGGTTCTCTAAACGAGCTATTAACCTAATCATCTGAATCAACTAATTAACTCTAAACACCTGCAAAAGATTCCTGAGGCTTTTAAAAACTCCCAGCCTGGTTCATTACTCAAAACCGCAATCATGGGTAAGACTGCCGACCTGACTGCTGCCCAGAAGGCCATCATTGACACCCTCAAGCAAGAGGGTAAGACACAGAAAGACATTTCTGAACGAATCGGCTGTTACCAGAGTGCTGTGTCAAGACACCTCAGTGGAAAGTCTGTGGGAAGGAAAAAGTGTGGCAGAAAACGCTGCACAACGAGAAGAGGTGACCGGACCCTGAGGAAGATTGTGGAGAAGGACCGATTCCAGACCTTGGGGGACCTGCGGAAGCAGTGGACTGAGTCTGGAGTAGAAACATCCAGAGCCACCGTGCACAGGTGTGTGCAGGAAATGGGCTACAGGTGCCGCATTCCCCAGGTCAAGCCACTTTTGAACCAGAAACAGCGGCAGAAGCGCCTGACCTGGGCTACAGAGAAGCAGCACTGGACTGTTGCTCAGTGGTCCAAAGTACTTGCATGTCATTCGGAAATCAAGGTGCCAGAGTCTGGAGGAAGACTGGGGAGAAGGAAATGCCAAAATGCCTGAAGTCCAGTGTCAAGTACCCACAGTCAGTGATGGTCTGGGGTGCCATGTCAGCTGCTGGTGTTGGTCCACTGTGTTTTATCAAGGGCAGGGTCAATGCAGGTAGCTATCAGGAGATTTTGGAGCACTTCATGCTTTCATCTGCTGAAAAGCTTTATGGAGATGAAGATTTCCTTTTTCAGCACGACCTGGCACCTGCTCACAGTGCCAAAACCGCTGGTAAATGGTTTACTGACCATGGTATTACTGTGCTCAATTGGCCTGCCAACTCTCCTGACCTGAACCCCATAGAGAATCTGTGGGATATTGTGAAGAGGAAGTTGAGAGACACAAGACCCAACACTCTGGATGAGCTTCAGGCCGCTATCGAAGCATCCTGGGCCTCCATAACACCTCAGCAGTGCCACAGGCTGATTGCCTCCATGCCACGCCGCATTGAAGCAGTCATTTCTGCAAAAGGATTCCCGACCAAGTATTGAGAGCATAACTGAACATAATTATTTGAAGGTTGACTTTTTTTGTATTAAAAACTCTTTTCTTTTATTGGTCGGATGAAATATGCTAATTTTTTGAGATAGGAATTTTGGGTTTTCATGAGATGTATGCCAAAATCATCAGTTTTAAAACAATAAAAGACCTGAAATATTTCAGTTGGTGTGCAATGAATCTAAAATATATGAAAGTTAAATTTTTATCATTACAATATGGAAAAGAATGAACTTTATCACAATATGCTAATTTTTTGAGAAGGACCTGTATCTTCGAGGCTTGAGTTTTGCGAACCTATCAATGACATTTTCAGGGTCAATATTATTCAAGTATTCTTTTTCAGGTGTGTTTTGGTGTTCTCTGTCTTTCCTGATTTCCCCTGACCTATCTGAATGATCAGAAAGAGGGTCATTACTATTTAAAGATTCCTCTATATTTGTCTCTGGGTTACTAGTTTGTACCATATTATTTTTTAACTCTGCCAAATAACTACAGTATTTATGTAACTATTTAGCCTAACTGTGTAAAAAAGCCTGCATGACCTATTAAATATAGAATTAGAAAAATTACAAACCTAACAAGATACACTTGTGAACATGTTCTAGCGAGTTTTGGCAAACAACTGTCTGTGACTAACATGTCTTTCTCACCGGGATCTTGTTCCCTCACTGTTTCTCTCTCTCCTTCTTTGTGCTAGCAATCAAACCAAACATCAAGAACATCAAATATACATTTGAAACCAGATATTTATATACATTTCAGATAAAAACACTTTTTTACTGTCAAACATCAAATCAGACTAAACGTTTATTTTTTTAGAGTAATAAATATAAAAAATTTGTATTTGTTAAATGTAAGTATAAAGAGAGTATTTTATGTATTTTTTGATGGCAAATTGCACCCAAATTGTATTTAAAATTGAGCCATACATTGTGAGGTCCACAATTCTTTTCCTGATGTCTTGGTTGATTACTCTTGATTTTCCCATGTCAAAGAAAGAGGCTCTGTGTTTTGGGGGTGCCTTAATATGCATACACAGGTGTGCCATCAATTTTCTCAAATTGACTCTATTAACCTATCAGAAGCTTCTTAAAATCAGAATAGAATAATCTGGAGTTTCCCACTTTGATTAAAGATGCAATAAACTTAGCATATATATACTCCTGACTTTGATTAAAGTGCTAAAAAATGAACACATAACTCTCTTTATTCTTACATTTAACTAATTCAAAAAATATGTCAATATTTATTTAGCTAAAACTAAAAAGGGTTTACTCTAATTTGAGGTTTAATAGTAAAGAAAAAAGTTTGTTTTTGTTTTTTTCTGAGGTGTATGTAAGTATCTGGTTTCAAATGTGAATATACTGCTGTCTAGAAATTCCTCTTGTTTTGCATAGAAATATAATGAACGGCATATAAAGCATAGGCTAATATAATAAAATTTACCTGAGATTTTTCTTTGAAAGAAGCCCCTTATGTCCATTGTTTTGTACAAAAGTACATAACTGAAACCAATTTAGAGAGTGCTTTATTTAGCCATGGGGGATAGCAACGGAAAATATGAAATAAACACACATGTAAGCTAAAAAACAACAACAAGAAAAACAGCATTGTTGTTCGGCTTTTCATTTCGCTGTTGGTTGATTAGCCCTGACAGAGCTAGTAAAAAAATTAAGAGCAACTGACGTAATAGCCTACACGCCAGGTGAGCAGTGCGACATCAGTCTTTGTGATACATCGTCATTTTTACATTATCATACAGTAAGAGTGATTTTCTTTGGTACCTGGTCAAACTTGAGCTCTCCTCTGTCTGCCTGCACTTCTCCTAGAGCAAATTTGCTGGCAGTGTGTCTGCCCAATGGTCTGCCCCCTCCCTCACATGCGCAAGTGCTGTGTAGTTTTTTCGTAGTTTTTATTTTATACAGTTGTCAGTCAGACATCTTACTATGAAAAATAAAATAAAAAACACACTCCAAAAGACCCGGGGCTTCTGAAAAAACAACCCGGGCTTAAGCCCAATAAGCACCCACCCGCTACGCCGATGGTCAGCAAACTTCAAACCACAGCCAAGTTTATGGTTATTGTCCCCAGCAATTTTAAAAACAAGTGCCCTTGGTCACCATAAAACTTGCTTCACTCTGCACAGTGAAACTTGGGTTCCAGCATTTATAGTTTATGATGGGCTTGAGCCTGGGTGGTTCTGGGCTTATTCACAAAGAACTTAAACAACTTCCTTTTATCTGAGGGTTCAAATTCAGGTCAGATGGTTAATACTGGGACACAGTTGGGTGTTCAAGCTGCATAATTATCCCAAAAATACATTTAAACTAGTCTTAGAAGGCTACAGATAATGGATGGATAGTCTTAGGTGGTTTACTATGGAATTCTCTTAGAAGACTGGTCAAATATCCAGCCTGAATTATGTCACAAGCTTGTTGAGGGCTACAAAGACCATGTGGTGTGGTTAAAGTGCAATTTTCTAAAAAAGCCTTAACCAGATAATAGTCGCCCCCCAGGAGAGTGTTCTCTCCCCACTCCTCTCCCCGTACACAACTGACTCCACCTCAGCAGAGCCATCTGTGAAACCCCTGAGGTTCACCTCGTGGGGTATCACTGATGATAAGGAAGGTAAGGAATCAGCCCAGAACTACATGGGAGGACTGGTCAATGACATGAAAAGAGCTGGGACCACAGTTTCAAAGGTTACTGTCAGTAAAACACTACATCGTCATGGTTTAAATTCATGCATTGCCCGGAAGGTTCCCCTGCTCAAGTCATCACATCTCTAGGCCCATCTGAGGTTTGCCAATGACCATCTGGATAATCCATAGGAGGGATGGGAAAAAGTCAGATAAGACCAAAATCGAACTTTTTGGTCTAACCTTCACTCGCCATTTTTGGAGGGAAAAAAAGGATGAGTTGCATCCCAAGAACACAATACCTATTGTGAAGCATGGGGGTGGACATTATGCTTTGGGGGTGCTTATCTGCGAAGGGGACAGAACGACTGCACTGTATCAAGGAGAGGATGAATGGGACCTTGTATTCTGATATTTTGAGCAACAACCTCCTTCCCTCAGTCAGAGCATTGAAGATGGGTCGTGGCTGGGTCTTCCAACATGACCCGAAGCAGATAGCCAGGAAAACCAAGGAGTGGCTCCGTAATAAGCATATCAAGGTTCTGGAGTGGCCTAGCCAGTCTCTAGACCTAAATTCACTAGGAAATCTTTGGAGAGAGCTGAAACTCAGTGTTGTTCAGCAACAGCCCTGAAACCTGACAGATCTAGAGAAGATATGTGTGGTGGAGTGGGCTAAAATTCCTGTTGCAGTGTGTGCTAAACTGCTCAAGAACTACAGGAAGAGACTTCTGACTCCATCATGGCGGCAGCATAAAAAGGAAGCTCCCCGACAGTTTGATGAAGTGAGGTAACTCCGCGAATAATGAAGTAAGGGCAATGATAAAGACAAAGGGGGAAGAAGCGAAAGTCGAATAAAAAAGTGGATCCAAGCCTCAAACAAGACGAGTCAACTAAGCTAACAGGCAAACTAGGTAAGCTAGCTGAAGAACCAGCAGACTTAACAGGCTATACAGTGAAATCCAAGCTAGTAACGCAGACAATCCAAGAGGGAGAAGAAACACAAAGACCTTCTAATAAAATTGCTGACCTTAAAACAATTCTACAAGAGCTACGAGACTTCCGCCAGGAGAACCTTGAGAATTTGGAGGGAATTAAAGATATCAAGAAAACTAACAACAGGAAAGATGACGCTGAAAAGAGGATTGTGGAAATGGAGGAGCGTACTCAGAATCTAGAGGAAGGCATTTTTGGAGCAGGTCAAGGCGAGAATGAGAGACTTGGAAGGCCGCTTGAGGACGGAGAATGTCCGGATTCACAGGGTTAAGGAAGGGGCAAGTCAACAAAGTTGCTAGCATACAAACTTAAAAAGCAGCAGGCAAAATGCAATATTAATAAAATATGGGTCCCTCATAAAAACAGTAGACAAAACTGAGGAAATTCATAAGAGTTTTGAAGCTTTCTATAAAGAGCTATATGCTCAACCCACTGCCAGTAATATAACCTGCATAGATACATTTCTAGAGGGCCTAAATTTACCAAGAGTAACAGATGAACAGAATGAGACATTAACGGCTGAAATTACAGAGGAGAAAATAAACAAAGTGATTTCAAATTTCAAGGCTGGGAAGTCGCCGGGGGCAGACAGTTACCCCACAAAATGGTTCCAATCACTCAAATTATTATTAGTCCCACTTCTGTGGAAGGCATTTAACTGTGTGTTGAAAGGAGGAGAAATTCCTTTCTCATGGAAAGAAACCATTATCTCTATCATCCCAAAAGAAGGGAAGGATGAGGAGGAGTGCTCCAGCTTTAGACCTATTAGTGTCCTCAATCAGGATAATGGACTGTTTACAGCTATTTTAGCCTGACGCCTTGAAAATATTCTGCCAACTATATTCATTTAGATCAGACAAGATTTATAAAAAATAGACAGACGCAAGACTACATCAGGCGCACCTTACATGTGATACAACACGCAATTAAAACCAGATAGAGATGCTGGTGGTAGGAATAGATGCGGAGAAGGCATTTGATTCTATTGGATGGGGGTTTGTATATAGTTTTTTGGAGCGGTTTTATTTTCACTATACATTTATCGAGGTCATACAATCCTAGTATAATAAACCTACGGCTAGGATCAGGATCAATGGCAGTCTTTCAAACCACATCACATTAGAACAAGGTTGTCGTCAGGGCTGCTCAGTGAGCCCCATTCCCTTTGCCATTTTTCTGGAACCCCGGAGCATCTGGAAAAAGCAAAATAAGAATATAACAGGAGTAGACGTGGAGGGAGGGATACAAAAATTAGCGTTATTTGCAGACAAGGTTTTATTACATTTGTCAAGCCCGGACACATCCCTCCCTGCACTTATGGAAACCCTTACAGACTATGGCCATCTATCTAATTATAAAATAAATATACAAAAAACTCAGGTTATTACCTATAACTAGGCTATAGACCAAGCCAAGCAATTATGATGGAGTACATGTTTAATTCAGACTTAAAATCAATAAAATATTTAGGAGTTAAGATACCTCAAGATTTAGGACAATTAAAATCAATAAACTATGATCCATTGCTCAACAAAATTAGATTGGGTATTAGGAGATGGAACTTGATTCCTTATTTAAACATTACTCAAAGAGTGGAGTTGATAAAAATGAATGTACTACCGAGGCTTTTGTACCTGTTCCAGGGCTTGCCGGTGGATGTAATAGAAAAAGAATTCAGAGAATGGGACAAAATGATCTCAAGATAGCCAACAATTGGCAGGGGCGGAGACTGAGGGTCAGGACAGAACGTTGCAGTTACCTAAAAACAAAGGAGGGCTAGCACTTCCATGTCTGAAGGGCTACTATCAAGCTGCACAAATCAAAATTTTGTTGAATATATACAACTCTCTGCAATGGACTGGCGACCTGTCCAAGGTGCACCCCTCCTCTCGTCCCGTGACTGCTGGAGTGAGAGGGAACAAACCCCTGGTTAGATATCACACTTTCGTTTTGGCTTGACTTGATCGCAAAAAATGACATGAGAATACAAAGTAGACTATTAAGATGGATTGGGTACGATTCTGAATTTATACCAAATAGGACTGATATGAGCTTTAGAAACTGGGAAAGGGGACCCACGATATTTTGGGAGCTCTTAAGAAAGATGGAGGTAAAGCTTTAAAAGGAAATGATACAAGGTATATAAACAGAGGTGGGAATGGGAGGCGAATATTGACAGTTAATGAATGGGAAGAAATAATTGAACAGCAGTAGAGAACCTGTTCCTTATCATGAATAGAACACGGGTGGAAGAACATTATAAGATTCTTTAGAACACCAGTACAGACAAAGCATTATGATAAAGTGTTGGAGATCTTGTACAACTGACAAAGCTGACCATTTTCATGTATTCTGGAGATGTCCCTCCATCAGTAGCTACTGGCAGGAGATTAGGAAATGTATGACTAAAATTCTGAGGGTAGATCTTACGCATACATTTGAGACATTATACCTGGGGAAACTACCATTTAGGTCAGATTTTATTTGAGAGGCTCATTGAGAAAAAAATCCCTAGTTTAAAGCTACTGAAGTTGGAAGGTTTGTTTTTGTTCACTGTAATTTGTTAAATTGGCAAATTTGCTACACTGGTATCATTGGTAAATCCCATTAGTTTTAACAGGTCACTGTACTTGAATGGATGTAAGTGACCATTGTGTCGTGGTTATTGTTTAGATCACATATATGAAAAGGTTTGATAAGTCAGAGTTTGATTTAAAATGGATGACTGAGGGAACCTTTTCACTTTTTTATATGTAAGGACGTGGTTTATGTCTATGACATGTAAGGGGAAAAAAACAAAACAAAACATTTTTGTTTTGTGTACCAGATGTATGTAAAATGCATGCCTCAAATGTTCAATAAAAATAAAATGGAAAAAAAGAACTACAGACCTCTGTAACTGCAAACAAAGGTTTCTGTATCAGATATTAACACTGATTTCCTTAGGTGTTCAAATATTTATCTGCAGCAATAAAATACAAATAAATTCTTAAAAAATCCGACAATGTGATTTCCTGAATTTAGAAAATGCTGTCTCTCACATTGGAAATACACCTACAATGTGAATTTCAGACCCCTCCATAATTTCTAAGTGGGAGAAATTGCAAAATCGCAGGGTGTTCAAATACTTATGTTCCTCACTGTATGCAAATGTCACTTTTGTCATTCTTTTGTTTTGCCATTCGGATCACACCAAATGTGAATGTGAATCCATCCATTTTTTTTGCAAAGTGTAGCTATCAGAAATCTTGTGGTTCTACAAGCCGTTTGAAAAAGGGTCTTATTGTGACGTCACAATAAGCAGAATTTGCATACCCCCCCTCACCTGTCAGACTCCGTCCTCCAATTCCATATTATTCTCATGTGTGACAAACCCACAGCTTAGTAATAAGATGGATGGGCGTGGTCTGAACCACCACTAACTTAGGTGACACAGGGTGTCATAAGGGTGACAAAGCCCTCTGAACAGCTAATTCTGAAATAGACTGAAATTATCAAGAATGGAGCTGGTGAAATCGCTTCATGTGAAAGTGATTTTGTGCGAAGTACTTCATTAACATGTTTTGTACAGACCATAGATCTATTATAACTTGTTTAAAAAGAGGCATAATATGTCGGCTCAGAAAGATTCCTGACCTCAATCTGATGGGGGTTGAAGATTAGGGCGATGTCAAGGAGCCTTCCAACCTATCTATTTGAAATATGGATTAGATGGGTGTATCGTCATTCCGAGGTAAACTGACATATTCACAAACAGCAAAATAATAATAACCTACATATAACAGTGTTTAATGATGTTCCCATTAGGCAAAGACCGAGACCTCCTTACCACCTTCCATCAGGTGGTAAGAAGGTCTCTCTGGTTAAACCGAGCTCCTTGAAGGCTAATGAAGACACTTCTGTGTCCTTATGTAATCATTAGTTATATTTATGGAACTATCGCTACATTAGTGTCGGAAATTGCATTCGTTTCCCTTAGAGGCGTCACTTCCGCCTCCTCAGTAGCTGAAGAAGATGGCGGCTGTCGTGGAGAGAGTTGATGGATGTGTTGGATCGTTGGACACGGACGCGGTGTCACTGAGACAGTCCACCTCCCTGCAGGAGCAGCCGCATCAGAACAACCCCCTGCTGGGCCTGCCCATTGTGGCTATCGAGACCATCCTAAATTTCCTGTCCTACGATGAGATCAGCATGCTGCGCTCGGTAAGCAGAACACAACAGGGCAACTGGAGGGCTACGGAGCTAACGCTAGCCCTGGTCAGGCTACAGTCCTACCGGTGGGGTAAGAATCCAGCGCCGCGGGGCTCAGTGTGGCTCTGGACGGCAGGATGCAGAGGCTGGAGCCAGTCACAGCCAGGGTGGGTGTTCTGATGAAGGAGCCCGTAGGTTCTGGGTGTAGTTAAGCTTTAGATGAGCGTGCAAGACTGAGGCTGATCTGCAGAGTCAGGCAGACGGTAGGTTTCCTCATCATTCATTGGCCAGCTTCCATTGTTTTTCTTGAGTTTCAAGATAAAGAGTCAGTGTTGAAAGTTAGTAGGTTGGATGTACCTTTTCTTCCTGCCATAGCTACTGATTTTATGTAACCTTGGTAGCGGCGTTTCACTGTTAAATTGACCACAAGATTTAGTCGTGTTTGCAGAAAAAATAGGAAACAAAGCCTGTTGGTTGATAACCAGTTATCTCTGCTCGGCTTTCTAACCTTACTACCAGATAGATATTTAAATAGAACCTGCAAAAGCAAATGATGTGGAATAGCAGTGTTTGCCAACAACTGATGACTTCATCCAGGATATGATACAGTGAAATATCGTCTCTGTCCCTGAATATTGTGCTGTTAACATGTCACAATCGTCAGAAGGCAACATTCTAAAGTCAGAGGGTTCTTCAGATTCGTTGCAAGACTGACTAGTTTTGGAAGATACTTCCTGCTCACACCATCCACCGTGTTGGAAACTCTTTGGATGTACTTGGGACAAGAGTTATGCCAACATTTAGTTTCCCTTTACGATAAATAAAGCATTATTGAATTTGAAATTGAAAATAATATAACTTAACCCAACAAAGGATGTATGTTTATAGCTCAGCAAACTACTGTCATGACTACATTTCAGCCAGACCTAACTAATTAGCAAACCATGAGATGGTTTATTACAACTCAGTGTTTTTAGATCTCTCTGCAGAGTGATCAGATGCATATTATTTTATGTTATTTTATCTTAGTACTTGAAAAAATGATCAGCTAACTTCATGTCATCATCAGCACAGGTGCAGCTGAGGAAGAGCCCATCTAAAATGAGTGGTTAACATGCATCATTGCCATGATGTGTTAACCAGGGTTACTTTCAAACTGCTGCCATAACATTGTTTTCTTGGTCAGGAATAACTTCTTCAAGTTAAGAGGTGCAGTCAGTGGCGTTTCTAAACCAAATTTACCAGGGGGGCCAGGGTGGGGTCAGTGTTTTTTCATAGGGGCACAGAACAAAAAAAGGGCAATATTTAAATTTTTTAAGTGCCAAAGAATGATATATGGTTCTAGAGTTGCAGGTTGCAGACCCCTGATCTTGCAGATGAAAACTTATCTCAATATGGCTGAAGCTAAAAGTCCAACAACTTATTTTTTTAAATTAACGGATTAATTAAAACTGTGAAGGTAAAAAATTAAATTGGTCCAAGGGACCGACAAGCTTCGGTTTTTGTTCCAGCAGATTTCCTGATAAGAACCTGATTTAGTATAATCTCATCAGCACAGGGGCCAGTACAGGGACCAAGACCTGTTCTACAGGAGCACTGGCCCCTGGTGGCCCCTGTCTAGAACCACCCATGGGTGCAGTTGCTATGAAGAACACTTCAGAATGTCCAAGCTCCTCTTAAGGAGGTCTGTTGCCACCAGTGCAGAGCTCGCTTAGCATTAGCAGCAGATGGAAATTAGTTAATTTGCATGCACATTGAGGTGAAGAGTTTTTGCAACAAATTTGTGACCAGACAGGAAACACAAGGGCACGTCTATCCAGGGATAGATGGATAACGTAATGGACAGACGGGAACTGCAAATGTCAAAATGTACTCCAAGAGCAACTTCTTCCAGCAGTCCAGGAAAGATGTGGGGATGATCTGTGGGTTATCCTGCACACCAGAGAGAATTACAGAAGTCAGAAAAAGGATTCAGCTGTGGCAATATGGGCTCTTTACTTTAGTTTAGCAAATGTGCTGATAAAAGCCTTTTGAAACAAAATGTTTCTGATGTACACAATTGAAACGTAAACAGATGTGGAAGTTTCACAAAACCTGTTGTTGTATCTGTGTCGATGCTTCTAGACATGGTGGTATTTGTTCAGCTTTTCAAAAGTATCTGTGGGGGGGGGTGTAAATTACCGGATTGTGCCGTTCAAAGCGCGCAGGGGCTCATAAGCTTCCTTGACTGGGTCTGTCTCTTGAAATTTTTGATTTCCTGTTTTTGTGGGTTCTATGAGCTGGAAGCCCAAATTATTTACAGATAAACAAGTAAATACTTGAAATCGTTAAAGTTGTGGGCTGCTTATTGGGATGGCTCTTAAGTTGTGGGCCCTGAATCTATAATCTATGGAAGTTTAACGTTTTGAATGCAATTCTAGGAATAAGTAAACTTTTCCATGATATTCTATTTTTTTGGAAAGTGTCTGTATGTGCTTTCTAACTGCATGCTTGGGTTAGGGGAACAAATATAACACCATGCCGTTTTTGAGGAAAACTGCCTGACAAGTGGGGATGTTTAACCATCTCACTAGGAAAAGTGTGGGTGTTAAAATGCCCACATCCCCCAGCGTTGTGACGCAGCAGTGATGAGCCCACGGGCCCCGCCGGCAACCGGCTGCGCCAGGACAGGCCGGTCCATGGACCGGGAGAGCCAGGGCGCCCTACCCCCCCAGCAGGGACCCGACAAGGGACCGGCTGACGAGGGGCCACCGCAGGGGCCGTGGCCGGCCCCCACGCGCCACCCTAGGCCAATCACCATCGCCAACATCCCGGCGCTCCACCCCTGCCCCACCGATAGCCGCAGCGGATGGACGGCATCCCCAGGCCACCTGGACACCAAGTTGTACCAGCTCCCGAGTCCTGATCCCGCGCAACGCAGGACGCTGAGACCAGGCATCCAATCAAAGGCCAGGGCCGGTCCAACCCGCCAATGAACTGACCACGCACGCTGCGCACAGAACAGGTGATCGAACGAGCAGAGACGCTGGATCCGTATCCTACCGAGCCACCGAACAGGCACCACCCTACAATCCCAAACCTGGCACCCCTGAAAGAGGTGCCCCAACCAACCAAAGGAAGACATCGGCCCAGCACGTAGGCCGACCGACACACCGGTCCCCCCAGACATACAGACAGTCATACGTTCCCTCCCTCTAAAACACATACATTCTCACTGACTCACCAAGACACCCAAGAAATGACGCTGTACCCTCACTCACACACCCCATACACACTTTGTGCTCCCAGGTCCAGGTAGCGATGCCCCAGTAGAGCAACCAGCCCCTGGATCCGGGAGATGGACCCCCTACCTTCTAGGATGGAGACAAGCAGACCGCCAAGGGCCCCACAGTGGCGAAGCAGCCCGACAGCCTATTACCCCGACCAGACCACCTGTTCCTCCTCCGGACCCCAACCCCTGATGACCCGTAGCGAAAAGGGGTGTGAAATGACCCCTAGCCTCAATCCTCCCGCTTGAGTATGGTGTTGATGCGTGTTGTTTTAATGTGCATTTAAAACAGAGGGGTAGGATGTGGGGAAGGCAGCAACACCTTCCCCAACCCCCACCCCAAGCCCCCGATATTCAGATCTTAAGATGAAACAGTCGCCCTTTATTTACTGACTCAGGACAGTTCAAGAGGACAGTTCAAGATACAACTTTGCAAGATAAATATTAAAGAGGATGTTTTTTTTTGTGTGGTTTTTTTGTATTAAATCTTTGTTTATACTATATTCATAAACCCAAATAAAATAAAGTGGGGGAAGAAAGTAGAATGTTTTAGTTATCAGGCTCCTCTCCTGTGGAACCAGCTCCCAGGTTTAGTCCTTTGACAGACACTCTGTCGCTTTTAAGGCCAGGCTTAAAACTTTCTTTTTTGATAAAGGTTAGGGTGGCTTAGGTTATTGGCAGCTATCTTTGTAGTAATGCTGCAGGAGCACATAGTGATGCTCTGTCTGCTGAAAGTCCACCTGCTGGTTCTGGTTTTGATTTAGCATGATTGTTTTCTGTGTGTCCTCTATTGAACTGCTGACTGGTTGAAGAACAGTAATAAACTCCTAGATTTGCATCATGTAGATGTTTAAATCATCTGTCTGATCTGTCTCCTTTAGGTTTGTAAGCGCATGGATATGATCTGCCAGCGGGTCCTGAATCAGGGCTTCCTGAAGGTGGAGCGGTACCACAGCCTATGCCAGAGACAAGTCAAAGCTCAGCTGCCCAGGTCAGTGCCACACTGCCATAAACACCTACACCACACACAGACACTGGGACCCATTCTGATAGAAATGTTAGATTTTAAGGCCTGGTTCACACGGCAGGACTTTTAGGTCGATTTTGCCCCAATTCTCCCCTTCTGACACGTCCCGATTATTGGGATGGCTCTTATGATAATCCTAACAGATATTCCTGCCGTGTGTGTCGTGTTCAGAGCACTCTGGTCTGCTTGGAAGGACATTGGGATCGCTCCGATCACAAATCGGGGATATTCAACATGTTGAATCGTCTTGGCCCGATATCGCAATCAGAAAGCAAGGTAATAGGCAGCGATACACCTTGGAAGCGTCTATTATGAGGCGCATTTCCACTATCGGAACTTTAGGGTAATTTAACCAGATTCTGACGGGGTAATCTGTCGGCCCTCTCCTCTCGTCCATCGTGTCTCCATACGCAATCTGACCTTTAAGGAATCAACTAAAGACATCTGCATATCACAACTCTCTATGCAGTGAGCAGTGTCACTGACCCGCACAAAAAGGCAACACAGCAGCAGAAATAACAAGAGATCGACGAGAAAGAAGCAGGGCTTGTTGCTGTTTCTGTTTGCTGTTGTAATAAACTGCTTCGCCGGTAGCTCCCACTGAGTGACACAATCAGGCCATTCGGAGTACATAACCCCATACAGGTTGGTTACTGAAATGGCCCTGAAGATGGCACTGTCATGGTCCGGTCAAATTACCCTGAAGTTTAAGTAATGGAAACGCTCCTATTATTTCCAAGTGTCAGCTGACTTGACCGCAGTCCACAAATGCATAGAAACAGAGATCAGTCTGTGCAAAGTGTGTAGTGACATTTCCCTGTAAAAAAAAACAAACAATTACAAAACAATGCCGCATCCTCTGCATCTATATTTATTCACTGCTTTGACTTTTGTCACGTTTTATATGATGATGTTTTGTGAGATTTCCTTTCTAAGGTCGGAATGTTTGTGAGTAAAATCGGTTTGTGTTTGGTGTCTTGTCATTGCCGTGTGGCTGCATACCATATACTGTTGGACCAAAACAGGAATATACTCTTGGAACTATTTTAATATCCTGCGGTGTGAACCAGGCCTAAATTATCTTGTGAAGAAGTCCAAGGTTTCCCATACAGTAACCAGGGATGGAAATTAAATTTTTTGTCCACCGGCCACTGTGGCAGGTGGATTTCAAAATCTACCAGCCACTCAATGTTTTTACCAGCCACTTTCTTGTTTTTAACTGACAATGTGTAACTGCATGTGAAAATTAATACTACAAGATCTACATACTTAAGCAGTTTATTTAATCTCAAGTCTCAATGAAATACTGACATTTTCTCTTTCTCTCTTACAAACCATGAACTTATATAGACTTCATTAATTGAGTAGGGCACATTAAACAAAAATCTAACATTCTTCCACCCATCCTCCCCACTCTCAGTCCAATTTACTCCTGCTCATCAGAATCAGATTCTGAAATTTCAGAGGTGCTTTCCTGAGCGTTCTTCTTCCCCTCCATGAACTCTGGCCTTCTAGGCCGGATGCTAGCCTGATGCAAGAGCTGGACAGCAGGGGTGGGGTCATAATTCTCAATAGAGGGACTGGATAGCTGGACAGGCAGTAGATCACAGAGTCTTCTTGATGTAAGACGGGACCTACAGTCACTTTTAACTAACTTCATTTGATTGAAGCCTCTTTCACAGTCTGCAGCTGAGGCTGGTACGGTAAGAATTTGGTCAACGAGGCTGAGGATGTCGGGGCACTGCAGTTGCAAAGACTTATTGATTTCTGGCCAGGTCTTCATGTGGAGACTCTCTCCCGTCTCATAAAGTCTGGTCTTGAGAATGGTCCACTGATCTGGGATGAGCTCAACAGCGACCCCCGAGGATGTCAGGATGCTCTGGAAGTGTGTAGTTAATTCCTCCACTTCTGATTCACAAAATTCTGAAAAGAGACGGATATACTGAACCAATGAGTTATATGGCTTTGTAGATGAAATGTTATGTATGAACCAAAACCACATACAAGAGCAATCTGTGTCAGGCCAGCTGTTCAGATTCACTAACTTTGTTGCTTGGAGAATCCCTATGGTCATGTCGGTAAAGCGACTTTGCAGACTCTGACAGAGTTTGTCGAGCAGCTCAAACTTGGCCTTCATGACATGGTTAAGGACGCTGTCATTCTCGTGCTGCTTCATACAGGCTTTTAGCTTGGGCCCAGGTCTGTGGTACATTCACATTACTAAGTTTATTTAAGATATTCAGCTAAGCAGCAAACACATTAACACAACTTTTCAGTTCTCTGACACTCACCTGGTTTTGTATTTTGTGAGCACTGTTTGGGTGGCTGTCAGACAGCTGTGTACTTCAGCCACTGTGATAGCTGAGGTTTGAAGAGTCAGAGAGAGGCTGCTGAGGTGAGTCAGGCAATCATGCATGAAGTTGCAAAACATGAAAAATGCTGGATCCCGGCAGGTTTGGAAGTAGTGGCGTGTTTTGCTCTTCTGCACTGCATTCACCCCTTCAGCATCTGGTGACTGAATATTTATATAAAATCCGTCAAATCAATAAAGAAAAGTCATTATTTAATTTATAATTTTTATATAAGTGTTAGTTAGTTCGATTTAGTAAATTACACTGAACAAATTCCTGACAGTAAACGGACCTAACCTTTTAACTTAACATTCAAGTTCTCTACACTGTTATTTAGCCTACCCGGTCTAGGTGCTTGGTAAGTCCCTGGTAACCCCTCAAAAAATGGTCAATGGCCCTGAAGAGGTGAGAAACCCACCTGGTGCCTCCAACCATAGTTGGTACAAGGGGATTCTGGCCCAGAATCTTGAAGCTGTGCTTTAGGTTTGCCCTGTTGAGAGCACTCTTACAATAGAATGTATGCAGCCCTGACAGCACATCTTCAACCTTTTTTGCCATAGAGCACCTCTTAATGGCATCCTTGAAAGCTAGTTCCAGGCAGTGTGCCATACAGTGAATACCCAGGACGTGCATGTTACTTCCTCTCAGCCTGCTCACTACTCCTTTACGTGTCCCTGTCATCACCGACGCACCATCAGTTGCACATGCCACCAACTTGGCCTGCCACTCTTCTCCACAGAGCTCATGTTATCTATTGCCTGAGCAATGTTCTCACGTCTGCTTTCTCCACATCCTGTATCCCTAAAAAGTGGACCTCCACCTTGCCTCTGTTGCAAAAACGTGTATACAGCATTTCTTGTTCCATCACAGCAGTGTCAGTAGACTCGTCAGACATAATGGAGAGGAATCCCTATCTTTGACTGAAGGGTCTTCCTCTCAGCTGCAGCTATGTGCTTAATAAACACCCTGGCTTGCTTCTGATTCACGTATGTGCTACCTGTGCTAATTCCCTTTTTCTCATTCAATCTATAAAATGAAAATGGAAAAATAAACAATGAAAAGTAAAGTTAGAAGTAAATATCGTACCATAGCACTAACGTTATAGACTACTTTATTCATATAGACTAGCCTAGCTAACTTACTGACATTAGTTACATGGCCACTATATTCTTCTGACCCTATTCAGCATTTAACCTAAAATCTATTCAACATTTCATAGACAAAAAAAAGACTTACTTGCATTGCCATTCGTAATCTTGAAATGGCCTTCCTTTTTTCGCGATTGCGTGGGCATTCCTAAACATTATTATCATCTTATTCAACTGGACCATCTTCAGTCTGGTAAGTGCCTTCATGGCAGCCGTATTCTCTGGTGCTGCTTTTCCCTGTGCTCTCTTTTTTACCTGGATGTGGCATTTGGAAGATTCAGGGTCTTTTATGGCTTCCAGTTTTAGGTTTTTAGTCCCAACAATGAAACTATTAGTTTTAGCATCTTCTGAAGCGTGTTGACAACATACCGAGCAGAACATGGTCAGACTTGTCTCGTCGTAAACTAACCAATGGCAGGACTCCTCATTGTCTGCTTTGCTCCATCGTTCTTTAAAAAAAAGGTTTTTTGACCTTCGCCTCTTTGTCCACTGGCTCCTCCTGAGATGTTTTCTCTGCAGACCTCTTAACACCTGCGATGTAACGCCACATTTTTTCAAGCTGTGCCTCCGCTAAAAGTGTCCGCCGCCCGGTTTTTCTTCTTCTTTTGTTTATTGGCGGGTGGCAACCAACTTTTATTTGCATTTCCGCCACCTGCTGTATGGGAGTGTGAGTCGTAGTGTGAAGTATCCTATTCATAACCCGCCGTCCGGTTGAAACGGTATACTATTTTTATTTACCTGCTACGGTGGCCGGTAGGTGAAGCGAGTTTACCCGCCACAACACAAAATCACCCGCATTTGGCTGGTGGCGGGTGCTAATTTCCATCCCTGACAGTAACCTGTAAGTGGTCTATAGCAGTGGTCCCCAACCTTTTTTTTGCCAGGGACCAGTTTAATATCAGACAATATTTTCACAGACCGGCCTTTTAAAGGAGCTGTATGTAAGAATTAATTAATTAATCATAAAATGGCCCTGATATGTCACTAGACATTAAGAAATCATGTTCATTTCAAATACTTATATCACTGACAACAGTAGTACGGCCAGGATGTTGTCATTTAAAAATTGAAGTTGCAGCCCTCAACTGATGTTGATGTTGTCATCTTGTGTTTTGGCCTGAAGCTCCACCCTCCACCTATCTACGAAGTCAGTAGTGTTTCGGCATCGGGGTTGCCAGCTCTGCTCTAGTTACTACAGCTGCAGCCAGCTACAAAAGTGTTACTACATCTAAAAGACCTCTTTATCATTCAGAAATACGTTGTGACAAAGTCCGAAATAAAACAAGGATTTGTATAGGAGATGCCTTTGCAAGATGAAGACGGCTAAAAACAGAGACGAATTTGAAGACAGACGCCAACGTTGCTAATTTAATCCTGGAGAGGTAAAATTAATCTATGTTTGGCTAACTTGTCCTTCATGTAAATGGACATTTCAAATATTCATGACAGTCAAATAAAGTTATGCATGTTCGTGCAAAGTAACGTTACGTTAGCGCATATGGAGGAGGAGGGTCATTGAATTGAAAAGATAAGGAATTGTTTGGGAAATAAAAACGGCGAGTTGTCATTGCAAACATTAGTGATGCATTATCAGAGCACGTTTCTCTGTCATTATAATTAAACACAATTAACAGAAAAAGAATAGTGTAGGACTCGTCACTTGCCATTGGAAGCTCCTTGTAGCAGCCTACGTTCCTGCTGGATTCTGCAACCTATCTGGCAACCTCGAGTCGGGGGGGATGGGGAGGGGATGCACCGCTCTACAGTATTTTGAAAGTGATTGCAGTACCGGTTTTGGCCACAATCTTGCGTACAGCTCCTTTAAGGTGTGGCGTATAAATGATAATGGACGGTATAAAAACGGGGTATTTTTTAAATTATAACAATAGACGTAAATCCAATGTGTATTCGGAGCTTTATTAACAATGTCCTCCTAACATCAAGATTTACAACAAAAACAAATACAAAGTGCATGAAAAATCTAACTCACCACAATGCTGAATCAGTGAGAGCCTTGGGCCTTTTCCCCTTTCCAAAGAAACGATCGAGAGACATTTGTTTTCTATCCATCTTGCTAGCTTGTGGGATTAATTTTAGCGGTAACTATCACATGACCAATACAAGCCTCTTGACGTCTCAAGACTGAGGTATGCAACAGGGATATCCGGACATTTTTCAAAATAAAACAGCGGTCAAACTCGGATAATAAATAAAACGGAAATACTGGAACTTATTTATTCTTTGTGTGTGGCCCGTGGCCCGGTACCACATGACCCAGGGCCTGGGGGTTGGGGAGTGTTGGTATACCAGGAGCAGGGATGTGTTGCCCTCTGCTGTGTTTTTCTGTGTACTAGACTTCTGGGAATATTCTGACTTCCTAAAAGCTCTTTCCAGGGAACCAATGCGATCAGGGTCAGAGTACGTTTTTCCTGTTCTACTGTAACCTCTGGGTCAAGCCCTTGTTTAATAGGAGTTTAAGAGTGCTGCTGAATCAAAGGTCTTTGCTCTGAGGTTTGAGAGTACCAATAGGGTAACTGATTAAGGTTTGAGAAATAAATATGTTGCAGGAGTGAAAGGAAATGATGACATTCGCTGGCCACTTTATTAGGTACACCTTTGTAGTGGGTTTGTTGTGGTACAAAAAAATCAGTTGGGTATGTATTTGGGGTTTTAAAGTCACGGTTTGGTACGTTTTCGGTACACCTTTAATCAAGAATGATATATACAAATGTGCATATGACATTTTTTCTTTACTTTGATCAGCAATAAACAAATAACCTTTTTTCTGAATTCGTTCACTTCAGTTCCTACAAATAATTGATTTTGTTATGTTCTACAACTTGAAAAAGAATAAAGTACAGAACTGGATAGATATTTAATTGGGTTTTTAAAAAAATAGTACAAGCAAACATAGCCCAAGTAGAAAACAATATAACCACTTGAAAACAGTCAGGGTTAATGTTTAGAAATATTTAAATAATACTTTGCCCATATTTGAGAATAAAACATGCTTAAATCACTTTGGGAGTTGTTTTGATATATTTCGACAGCCTAGTCTCTCAGCTGTGCTTGAATGCAGCATGGGCTTCTCATCAATGGGGATTCCGCGGACGTACGTTTTATACAAAATATGGGGTTTGGGCTGATTGGATGCTACAGCTAGCGATTTGGAAATCAGCTGGTTTTTCTCTAGTATCAGTGATGTTTACATTCAGCTTGACATTGTTTCAGGTGAGTCAGTCAGTTCAGTGCAGAGAATGTTATGAACCTTATTGCTGTTGAAAGATGCGTTCACTGACAAAGTTCTGGTTTGGTCCATCTTTTTTTTCTATTATAGCTGCATGAGAAATCATTAATATTCCCAAATTGCAGGGGTTAGTGATAGCTGGGAGTCCTTTCTGTTCTGTTTTGGTCTCACTTTTTAAAGTTGCACATTGAACATTGCACTGTGTGCTGAGTTCTGCACATAAACAATCTGTATTTGTTTGATACACGTGCTTACCAAACCAACAGGGGCGTACCGAAAAATACAAATACATGTACCATTACACCCTTACTTGCTAGTATCGGGTTTGATCTGCTTTGCCTTCAAAACTGCCTGAATACCTCATGGCATAGATTCAACAAGGTGTCAGGAACATCCCATAGAGACTTTGATCCATAAAAATCCTGACAGACCCGATCACAAGTGGCCTTTGTTGTGGTCTTCTGCTGCTGTAGCCCATCTGCTTCAAGGTGTTGTGTCTACGTGTTGTGGTTTCAGAGATGGTATTCTACAGACCTTGGTTGTAACCAGTAGTTATGTGTGCTGTTGTTACCTTTCTATCATCTCAGAGCAGTCTGTGTGTTCTCTGACATCAACAACGTGTCTTATAGATGCTGTTCACTGGATATTTTCTCTTCCTCAGTCATTCTCTGTAAACTTGAGAGATGTTTCTGTGTGAAAACCCAATAGATCAGCATGTTCTGAACCACTAACTGACTGACTGGTTCAAAACTGAACATTTCAACCTGCTGAGATCACAGACTGAAGGATTTCTCAGACCAACTAAAGCCAACCGAATGCATGAAACTCCTGTGGAAACTCCTATGGACGACAGATGAAGGAACAAACATACAAACACAATCATACGAGAAACAAAACAAATTTCTTTGGTCATTGTTGACTTTATATTTTAGTTTAAATTCCTGCTTACAGTCTAAAAAAATTTTTTAATGCTAGTCTGTAGCATTAAGAATGACTGGCTTTAATCAAAGAAATGTCTACAATATTAATATTTGGGCTGGATTACATGAATAAAAACTTTGATATTAAAGAATTTATGATAACGAAATCCATTCTGATTTTTTTTTAAAGTCCCATTACCTTTATGTTGAATATTTCAAGACTTTCATTATTTACTATAATATCCAAATATTTATTTTTAATCACTATTTGGTTTGCAATTAGTTTGTATTGTGCCCAGTGCTATTCTGCATGTATCTTTATAATGTTGTATACAGTAGTAAAAAATAGTATTTTTTAAAAATGCTCCCAGCTGATTTCATCCACTGCCTTCTTTTTCATTGTTTGTCGATAACACACATTTCCAGTTGGATTGGTGACCACTTTGAAAGTACCTGACTGTTTCCAGATTCTGTTTGAGTCGCTCCACCTTTCACACTTGCTGATATCAGTCTTGAACCCCTTCAACACCAACAAAGTGTTAGGCCAACTCTCCCTGCAGAAGGATACAGACTTTCCCTGATGGGGATTCTGGGGCTAAACCAGGCAGAAGATCAGTTAGTGGGCTTAACAAGCTTGAAGAAACCAGTGCTTAAACAGCCTCTGCTGTACTTTTACCATTAAAACTTACTTCTTACTCATGAAAAGATTGAGATGTTATGTGTGGTTGCCTTTATTAAATTTGGACAAACCCTCCGCCTGAGCTGTACTGTTGTCTTCATGTGTTTAGGCGGGAGTCAGAGAGGAGAAACCATTCACTGGCCCGTCATGCAGACATCCTGGCGGCTGTAGAGACACGCCTGTCTCTGCTGAACATGACCTTCATGAAGTATGTCGACTCCAACCTGTGCTGCTTCATCCCTGGAAAGGTTAGCCGGGCAGCCTGCACTTTTCTTACTAGTAGTTGTGAAGACCTTGATTTACTATTTAATTGTAGTAACTGCATCATGCCTAACCCAGACATTTTACACTGGTCTATTCCTTACCCTAAATTAGCTAAAACTTAATTCACACCCAGACTAATTACATTTACTCGGTTACATTAACTTGAGCAACTTCTTTGGAAAAAATTACTTTTAGTTTTACAATACCATACTTTATACTTTTACTTGAGTAATGTTATGTAGTATGAAGTGTGATTTCTGGTTACTCTACCCAATGTGAGTAACTTGACTGAAAGAAGAACAAAGGTATATTAACCAAAACAATATGAGATTGAGAGATTGAGATTGTAGTTTCTACACAAGCTCAGCTGTTTTAAAGTTATTTTCCATCTGCCTGTTGCCATTTGCAGGTCAAAAAGATACAGTAAACACTTGTCACTGAGGATAAAAGTTACCTGTATTAATGGCACCTGTTTGAACTCGTTATCAGTATAAAAGACACCTGTCCACAACCTCAAACAGTCACACTCCAAACTCTACTATGGCCAAGACCAAAGAACTGTCAAATGACACCAGAAACAAAATTGTAGACCTGCACTAGGCTGGGAAGACTGGATATTCAACAGGTAAGCAGCTTGGTGTGAAGAAATCAACTGTGGGAGCAATTATTAGAAAATGGAAGGCATACAAGACCACTGATGATCTCCCTCAATCTGAGGCTCCATGCAAGATCTCACCCCGTGGGGTCAAAATGATTACAAGAACGGTGAGCAAAAATCCCAGAACCACACGGGGGGACCTATTGAATGACGTGCAGAGAGCTGGGACCAATATAACATAAGCTACCATCAGTAACACACTACGCCGCCAGGGACTCAAATCCTGCAGTGCCAGACGTGTCCCCCTGCTTAAGCCAGTACATGTCCAGGCTCGTCTGAAGTGTGCTAGAGAGCATTTGGATGATCCAGTAGACGATTGGGAGAATGTCATGGTCAGATGAAACCAAAGTAGAACTTTTTGGTAAAAACTCTACTTGTCATGTTTGGAGGAGAAAGAATGGAGGGGCTTTTTTCTGCAAAGGGACCAGGACGACTGATCCGTGTAAAGGAAAGAATGTGTGGGGCCATAACAAAAATGAGAACATGGGAGTCACGAGGGTTCAGTAAACTAACATTTATTAACCAAACTCTAAAGAAAGAAAATGCCAGGTCCAGGAGCGCAAAAGACCCAGATCTTCTCGCCAGCATCTCAGCTGTTTTATAGAGGACAGGAAACTCTGGCCAGCTGTCTCCCATCACCCCAGACGACCTGCACACCTGCAAGAAAACAATTAAGAGGAATAACACTTAACCAAACTCTGAGGTGTGGGGTCGTTACACAAAGTATTGAGATGAACTTTTGTTATTTACCAAATACTTCTTTTCCACCATAATTTGCAAATAAATTATTTAAAAATCACACAATTTTCTGGGGATTTTTTTCTCATTTAATCTCTTATAGTTGATGTATACATGTGGAAGACAGTATACTGAATATGGTTTTTTGTTTTAATTTAAGACATGCTTTTTTCTTTCTTCAATCTCTGCCTGAAAAGCAGCAGTACTATCAATACGGCATCAACACCAAGAGACAGTAACATGTGGTGTTAATAGAGATCTTTCTAATCGGACTGGCTGTCCTGTTGAGATGAGAAGGTATTTATTTTACTGTTGGCTCTGTGTGTTGTCAGGTGATAGATGAAATTTACCGCGTACTGCGTTATGTGAACTCCACCCGAGCCCCCCAGCGAGCTCATGAGGTTCTCCAGGAGCTGAGGGATATATCCTCCATGGCGATGGAGTACTTTGATGAGAAGATTGTCCCCATCCTGAAGAAGAAGCTGCCAGGGACTGATCTGTCTGGACGTCTAATCGGTTCTACACCAGGTCTGTTTCCTTTGGTTGCTCATGATTCATAAAAATAAGTCAAACTAAAATTAAAACTGTTTTGAAAAAGAAAAAAAAAACTCCTTTAAGGGGGTACCACTATCTCATCTCTGGGCATTTCATGGAGGTACCAGATGTTTAACTGCAACATGGAACATCTGGCTTAACCCGTCACTCATTCTTTGTACATAAAAAGTTATGTCTATCTGCCCATACAGGGCCTTGAAAAGGTACTATACCCCCATAATGGTTGGACATTTTGTCACATGAAAGGAAATCAGGCATGGTTTCCAAAACTCTTACAATTAAAGATATAATTAGTGTGGTGTGCATATGCATTTAACCAGTTTACTTTAATGCCTCTGAAAAATGTAGTCCCATCAACTGCCTTTAAAAGATATCTGTTGACAGCATTTGCGATAAATGTCTAGTTTACATAAGCATCAATAATTATGATCAATAATTTAATATTAATATAATTATTGAGGAAATTCGAGCTTTAATCTACTAATTAAGATGGGGCACCAGTTCTTCGAACGATTACCCTACCAGAGAACCTCTTCTCTTCTAGAAGGATAAGCTCACAGTAATTGGACAGTAATTGCACCCACACACCAGACAAAGCACAGAAAACTTCTCTTGAAAATCATAACCAGGAATTTATTAAGAAAATAAATCAACTTTACAGCCAATGCATTTCTTCAATAATTCCCACTTATCCATTTTCTACGTTCAGTAGTAGTACTTGCATGCACTAGGATATGTGGATGGAACAAACAAACTTCACAAAATCATTTAAAAACATCGCTTCTCATAAAAGAAAAGAGGGTGTGTGGGCGTGTGTGTGTGTTCTTGTATAGCTATTCTATTTAGGACCTTTTCTGGTATATTCGCTAACCTTCTGAAGACCGATGGACCTTGTAGGGACCAAAGCCCGGTCCTAATATGGTGGACCCCCTTTTTTAGGGTTAGGGGTTAGGTTTAGAGGTATGGTGTGAATTATGTTTTGGTTAAGGTTAGGAATAAACTGGTAATGGTTAGGGTAAGGGTTTGGGTTAGGCATAATTGTAGCTATTAAAATGAATGGAAGTCAATACAAAGTCCTAATATGGGTAGCAATACGGACTTGTGTGTGTGTAGTTGGAGAAAGGATTTGAGTGTTTATCAGCTGGGAGTGGTCGCGTTAGCTTTCCCTGCTGCAAAGCTAAGGCGCCAACTAAGAACCACGTGGGGCAAAGGGCAATGGGATTAGCTTCGCATAACAATGGGGTCAGCTAAAGCTAACAAGGGTATTGGCATTGGCTGACAATGGAAGTGGTGTGGAGAACAAAGAACCATACAATTAGCCTTAGCTAACAATGGGGTCAGCTAAAGCTAACTTGTGTGTTAGCCTTAGCTGACAATGGAAGTGGTGTGGAAAACAAAGAACCATAACATTATCCTTAGCTAACAATGGGGTCAGCTAAAGCTAACAAGGGTATTAGCCTTAGCTGACATTGTTTTTGACATTGTTCTGACCTGTAATTGTTTGACATGCCTGTAGATGGATGAGCCTTCACCTCCATGATGATCCATCCAATTACAAGTGCAATCACTGTGAAGGTCATAGTGTGTGTCTCTGTCCAATCAGCTTTCTTGGGCAAGCGAGGAAGGGGGGTTCAGTCGGAGGCTTCTTCAGTTTCGCTGCAATATAGACCGCTACAGAAAATCCTTCCTGCCCACAGCCATCACTATCTACAAGAACTCCTTAAAGAATTATTTATATGAGCTACAACAACACTTAATTTCCCTCTGGGATCAATAAAGTATTTTTGAATTGAATTAAATTAAGCTTAACTCTATGGTTGTCAGATTGAATTTAATAAATTTGGTTCCCTCCATTAGTTGTTTCTCAATGTCTGTATCAATGGTGACTTTATAGCCATTAAATGCGTCCATGATCTCAATCTCTTTGTCATGTCTGTCGAGGTCGAGAGGATGAAGGATTATGTCTCCTAGGTGTATTACTGCCCCTTGTGGAATAGAGAGGAACATGGTTTGGTTTAGCAACTTTATCTTGGTGACTGTCATGTTGATCGTATGACAGAGCTTCTGCCACTGGGGTGCTCACTAGCCATCAGTTACCAGCACGTTCAGCTTTGGTTTCCATTCCTGCATCTTTTAACGTCATAGTAGCCTGAAAATTTTGTTGAGGAACATCATTGCTCAAGTCACACAGGTAATCTGTTACATCTCTAATGAACATGTTACTTGGGCACACCCAGTGGAGATCTTTAGTTTTAGTAAGATCTAGGTTTGGAGTGAGATAAAGTTTGGGATCAGTGTCATGGTAGACTAGTATGGGTGGGGTTTTTAGGTTTAGATGGGTGTCACCTTTCCAAAAACTAACATTTAGCACAGTTTTAAGCCTATATACATCTGTCCTTTCAATGATAGGAAAGTTAAGCATGAAGCGAATTTCTTAATTATCTGGATTAACTAAAAGGGGAATTGCGCTACCCAGGCTGTATGCCAGACTAATTTGCGAGGGTTGCTGAGTTAGTCTTTGAAATGTTTTCAGGCTGACAGTGTTCGCTGCAGAGAGGCCAATAGAGCTCTGGACGTCACATGACTAGCTTTGTTTACAACACTTTGTTGGCAGGAGAACGTGAAGACAAGAACAAACGAGAGCAATGCAAGGCAACAGGCTACTTTTAGAAAGTGATGAAGATCGATACACTGCTAAACTTCACGGATTACAAATTAGTGATGCATATTTAGCTCCAGGTGTACTTTTTAAAACGATAGATCAGGTGGCAGACAGCGCTGGACTCCCAAATCTACAATATCCCGACATATCTAATTACTCAATCAACTTTCCTTCACATTACACCGGAGATTCGCTGAAGGTCTACAAAAGTTCGGAGGGATATAAATGGACTCAATCTGGATTTGTCGTTGAGATTCTGTTGTGGCATTTTCAACAAAGGGATTGTTTTGTAATTACTGCAAAGGTAAGTAGTCTATCATAACATTATGCTAGCCCATGCTGTGATACGTTAGGCAGGAAGCTAATAGCAGAAAGTTAGTTTTACGGCTGATCTTTGTTATAGGCAAATCGTTCACAAAGATTAAACGACCCCCCCCCCCAAACCAAACCATGGTTAGAAGAGATGGCAAAGTCCTAGGTGCTCATTGTAACTCCACAGCTGGACAGGGCGAGTGCTGTTCCCATGTGTCTATGTTGTTCAGATTACGGCAGTTTAACCAAGAAAGGGAAGAAGAGACAACGGTGACATCTAAAAAAAATGCAAATGGGACAGACCAAGTGAAACTGCTATGAAGAAGGTGGAATACCTGCAGGGAATGGATATTTTGTTTAACAACACACAAAAATAAAAAAGCAGACTATGGTCCAGATACCTGAATTCAACCCAAGCTTCCAATCACTGAGCCCAAGTGAGCAATCTCAGCTTTATAATAGCCTGTCCCAGTGCTTTTCAAAAGATGAACAAAAAGTAAAACCAGTAGTCCTGTCACTTGTAAGGGAGCATGCAGAATCATATGTACCTAAAACAGTGAGCTTAGATCTCCCAGATCCCCTCACAAGCCTTTGAGAAAAACAGATGTTAGTAGAGATGAGCTGCAGAAAGGAGCAGAAGCTTTGTTTGAACAGTTGTCATTGGGTAAAGAACAGGTAAGGTAGCAACTTGTCATCTCTGTTTACATCAGAATCAGAAAGGGTTTTATTGCCAAATGTTGGGTAGGTTTACAACATTAGGAAATTGCTGCGGTACTTTGTGCAAACATACAAGAACAAACAGACAAACACTTAAATAAAAATATAATATGCTAAACAGATTGACGAGTGCAGGTAACGATCGGTGCAAATCAGACGGGTGCAAAAAAAACCACAATATGGGTCATGTAACTGAGCGGGTGGTGAGAACAGTCTTAGGGTTATTGTTCATGAATCTTAACAGCAGAGGGGAAGAAACTGTTCTTATGGCGAGAGGTTCTGGTCCGAGTGGACCGGGGCCTCCTGCCTGAGGGGAGCAGGTCAAACAGTCTGTGTCCAGGGTGAGAAGGGTCGGCTATGATCCGACCTGCACGCCCAAGTGTCCTGGAGGTGTACAGGTCCTGCAGAGATGGGAGTCTGCAGCCAATCACCTTCTCAGCAGAGCGCACAACACGCTGCAGTCTCTGTTTGTCCTTGATGGTGGCGCCAGCATACCACACGGTGATGGAGGAGGTGAGGATGGACTCAATGATTGCAGTGTAGAATTGCATCATCATCCGTGTTGGCAGGTTGAATTTCTTCAGCTGACTTAGGAAGTACATCCTCTGCTGGGCCTTCTTTATGACGAAAAATTCTACAAAGTGGGCAGTGCCAGGAAGAACGGAGGGGTGTGGGGGAAATATGGAGGGGGGGACGGGGGGACGTGGGGGTGTGTTCAGGAGGACAGTGACAGCTCGCTTAATGTGACACTGAAACATGGACAGTGAGCAAAGCGATGTTGGCAGTTTTGCGACTGATTGATCTGATCAACATTCATCTGTTCTGAACGTTAGCCTATGTTAGCATTACCACTCAGAGACTGGACTCCTCCTGTCTTCCTCTGCCTCAGCAGCACCGGGCTTGGGCGGCGCCGGCTCGGCGCCCTGAGCCAGCGGATCTCCTCCGTCGTCACCAGATATAGAGTAGAGTTGCGGCCGCGAGCCATATCAATTCGAGCCGCTGGCTCGGGGCGCTGAGACAGCGCTGTCCGAGGCTGGCGCTGCTGCTGAGGGAGAGAGAGACAGGATGGTAGTGCTGACATAGGCTAACGTTACCCCTAACCCATAGGGTAACGTTCAAAACAGTATGTTAGCTATGCTAACTAAGTGCTTATGTGATAATAATGGTAACCTGAAAAACGCAATCCAACTCCAAACTCGCCACTGGGCCGGTATTAGTGATGTGTCGGTCGCGAACGAACCAGCTCTAAGAGCCAACTCTTTGAAGTGAACGATGGGAGCCGGCTTGTCATTGGGAGACGTTTTTTAAATTTTTCATTCCCCCTCACTTGTTTTGGTACATTTGGTACACATCGTTTTGCATTAATTTTGGTGATACATACACTTTAAGCAACAGAAAATCGGAGGAGCCATTTGGGAGCCGAAAGAGCCGGCTCTTTATGGTGAGCCAAGCCAAAAGAAATGCCTCTCCAAAAAGAGTTGGAATTCCCATCACTAGCCGGTATGTCTGATAGTTTTATACCCAAACCCACGGGGCTTGTCTGTGAGACCATGGCTACTGTGACACAGTCAATGCCTGTGACGTAAAGATGTACCGCTCTCCACCAATTACAAAATTCGAATGCAGTAGCCACCTTTCAACCCTAAAAAGGCAGCACTAAGACGTTTTTAGACCAAAAAGTGTAGAATTAAACAAGTTCACACAAAAATGCAAAAGAATCCCCACAAACTGAAAGATCGCATTGGTAAAGACCCATTTATAAAGTTTAGAAGCAAAAATAAGTTGTTTTGGGGTTTAGTTACTCTTTAAGCTGTGTGTGATGATGGTCAGCAGTGGTACTATTGACACGAGACAGAGTCTGATAGCATGTTGGTTTGTGCATTTGGATTTTGCTATGTAAAGAGGTTTCATCAAGCCTGTCTGGGAATAAATAAAGTGCCTAAACAGTGGATTTGTCCCATCTATAGAAAAATCAAATCACAAAAGAACAGTCAAGTGTTTATTTCATGACACTTGAATCCAGATCATTTTCAAATTTTTTTACAGGTTCAGTCAGTTTCAGTCTTCTTTAAAATGTTTTATTTCAGTCTTCTATAAAAGTTATATTCCAGTCTTTTCTAAAATGAAAAAATAAATGTATTATTTACACTGTGATCTTAATGAATTGTAATCACACCACTTCTAGCCTACTGGGTAGGTCCAACTGAATCACATATTATTGTGAGAGCACAACACACCTTCACAACTTTGTCTAGATGCATCAGATAATTTTCTTTGTCAATGTCAGTAAATGTAATAGGCGCAGTGCTTTGCAATAAAGTGTATTTCTGAAGATCAACTCCTATGACCCTTTCAATGTGTATCCTGAGCAATCCCAAGCTTCAGATGCTTTCAAGGTCAATATTATTTAACAGTTTTTTACCACGAGTAAAAGCTGGAAAGATTGTACAGACTTTCTCACATTATAGCCCCTATCTACCAAAACTAGGTCTCCTAGAAGCAAGCATGATAGAAAGTCACTAAACCCTTCTGCCGCTTCCCCTTCCGTTAGACATGAAACAAATGGATCCCTTTGGGCTAATGGACATCAGATATTTCATAGTATGATGTGATTAGTATGTTGAATAACACTGGGCACTGACTAAAAGATTATTTGGCTTTACTATTAATATTTCAAACCAGTCAATGATACAGTTTTTCAAAGGGTTTGTTATGCATTTGGAACAGTCATAGACTGTATAATTACTGGACGAAGCCTCGGTGACGTCACCCATTGGTTTCTGAAGAGCAAAAATGCCGCAATCTTGTCTGCGTCACGCGTTTCGTCACTCCCAGAAAATACAAAAATGGGCAAAGAAGTGGAGCTGAGAGTGACGCTGTGAGGGCGGGGGTGGATGATTGACACTCTGAGCCGATGTAGCCCGGAGCTAGTCCTGGAGCTAACTGAAGCTAACGGAGGTTAGTGGGCGCCTTTAGCCTGAAAGGTAGAGCAACTCTGCTACCCTCTTCCATCTAGGCTGTAAATACAATATTAAATCGGTAAGTTAACATTTACATTGAAATAATTTATTCAAATGACATGATCATTAACTTAATGGAAGTTTTCAATAATATTTTTAACTTAGTTGTTAATAGTGTATGAGATCTATTTAGTCTATGCATGAGATACATGATCAAGCTAAGTTAGTTAGGATAGTTAACAGATCTATATTACATGTTTGTATTTACCCTAATTGTTAGTGATTGTACTACCATGTAGGATCTCCCAGTTAAAAGAACGGTTCCCACAGCTATTGTAAATTAGCAACTGCTAATATGAATAATTTCGGTCCTAGTCAATTCTGCAATGTATGAATTTTACTAATCATTTCCGACTGGACATCGTCGGACTCACCTCGGCGCACAGCTCTGGCTCTGGAACCCGTCTCCTCGAGAGGGGTTGGACTCTCTTCCACTCTGGAGTTGCCCCTGCTGAGAGGCGCCGAGCTGGGGTAGGCATACTTGTTGCCCCCAATCTCGGCGCATGTACGTTGGGGTTTACCCCGGTGAACGAGAGGGTAGCCTCCCTCCGCCTTCGGGTGGGGGGACGGGTCCTGACTGTTGTTTGTGCTTACGCGCCAAACAGCAGATTAGATTACCCACCCTTCTTGGAGTCTTTGGAGGGGGTGCTGGAGAGTGTTCCTCCTGGGGACTCCCTTGTTCTACTCGAGGACTTCAACGCTCACGTGGGCAATGACAGTGAGACCTGGAGGGGTGTGGTTGGGCAGAATGGCCCCCCCGATCTGAACCCGAGTGGTGTCTTGTTATTGGACTTCTGTGCTCGTCATGGATTGTCCATAACAAACACCATGTTCAAGCATAAAGGTGTCCATATGTGCACTTGGCACCAGGACACCTTAGGCCGCAGCTCAATGATCGACTTGGTTGTTGTCTCATCTGATCTGCGGCCGCATGTTTTGGACACTCGGGTGAAGAGAGGGGCTGAGCTGTCCACTGACCACTACCTGGTGGTGAGTCGGCTCCGATGGTGAGGGAGGACGCCGGACAGACCTGGAAGGCCCAAACGTGTTGTGAGGGTCTGCTGGGAACGTCTGGCAGAGTCTCCTGTCAGAAGGAGCTTTAACTCACACCTCCGGCAGAACTTTGAACACGTCCCGGGGGAGGCGGGGGACATCGAGTCCGAGTGGACCATGTTCCGCGCCTCCATTGCCGAGGCGGCTGACCGAAGCTGTGGCCGCAAGGTGGTCGGTGCCTGTCGCGGCGGCAACCCCCGAACCCGCTGGTGGACACCGGCGGTAAGGGATGCTGTCAGGCTGAAGAAGGAGTCCTACCGGGTCTTTTTGGCTTGTGGGACCCCTGAAGCAGCTGATAGGTACCGACAGGCCAAGCGGGATGCAGCTCGGATGGTTGCTGAGGCAAAAACTCGGGCGTGGGAGGAGTTTGGAGAGGCCATGGAAAACGACTTCCGTACGGCTTCGAAGCGATTCTGGTCCACCATCCGGCGTCTCAGGGGGGGAAAGCGGTCTGCCACCAACACTGTTTACAGTGGGGATGGTGTGCTGCTGACCTCGACGCGGGACGTTTTGGGTCGGTGGATGGAATACTTCGAAGACCTCCTCAATCCCACCAGCACGCCTTCCAATCTGGAAGCAGGGTTTGGGGACTTGGGGTCGGTCTCTCCAATCTCTGGTGCTGAGGTCACCGAGGTCGTTAAAAAGCCCCTCTGTGGCAGGGCTCCGGGGGTGGATGAGATTCGACCGGAGTTCCTCAAGGCTCTGGATGTTGTGGGGCTGTGTTGGTTAACGTGGCTCTGCAATATTGCGTGGACATCAGGGGCAGTTCCCTTGGATTGGCAGATTGGTGGTCCCCCCTAACCCTGTACCAAGACGGATGAGTTAGTGCTACTGATGTTCAGACAGAGATGGTGAAAATGTTTAGTCTGTAGATGTTCAAAACTGGCAGCCATAGGTTGAACCAGGTTGTTTTACAAGGTATTGTTAGATTAGATTTTTATTTTATAAAAATCTTAAAGCATGTATTATTTTCACTGCATAGTTATGCACTACTTTGTCTTGGTCTGTTTTATAAAATTACTCCTAAATTTATTGAAGTTTCTGATTTGTAACATGAGAAAAAGGTTGAAAAGTTGTGTGTGTGTGAATAATTTTTACTTTTGTTTCATTACATCCAGTCTGTTGATGGGTGGGAATCTTATCTGGCACAGGACAAATTCTTCATGGATTTTAGTGCTTTATTGTTTGTGAAACTCAGATTCTGATTGGTCGTCTTGTTTCATCAGTGGCTGGACCATCTACCTCCTTGACCACCATGTCTCTGCTGGCTAAGAATACACCCTCTCGCTCTGAGATGACCAAGGTGCAGCAGCAGGTGAAGGTGAACGGGGCGTCAATGACAGTCCTGCGGCGAGAGATGCAGGAGATCCGTGTGAAGCAGCTGGAGCAACAGAAGCAGCTACAGGACCAGGAGCAGAAGCTATTGGAGCAGAGCCAGGTGATTGGCGAGCAGAACGCCCGTCTCGCTGAGCTGGAGCACAAGCTCCGGGAACTTATGGACAACAGCGCAGCCGCTATAGGTGAATCCAGGTCCTCAACAGCCGTCTCCTCCGCCTCCACTCCACCCGCAATGTCTTCTGCCATTGCCAGCACGTCTGCTGCTTTGTTGGCGAGCAGCAGCGTGAGCGCAGCCCCGCAGGGAGAAACGGAAAATGAGGACGGCTCATCCCTGAAGCGCAGCAGAAAGAGCTCAGATCTTCCACGACAATCCAAACGGCTGCGCAGCAGGAAATGACTCGCTGTGTTTATGTAAATGTTGTCGGTTTCCAGTTTTGACTGACCACACTCTGTATCCAACACCCCCACGCCCGCCCCCGCCCCTCACCGTGCATCATGTGTGCTGTCTTACTCACACCGCGATGCAAGCGCCTCCTGTGGTGTTGGATTTTTGACTAGTGTTATGATACTGATGTCCACAGCTGCAACAGTGAAGCCACGGCCCAGGACTTTGCACAGCATCAACAGGGTCAACATTAGGATATCTCTGAGGACTGTTGGAGCCTGTTGGTAATCAGTAGTTTTTCTGTTTGCAGATTACACGATAACATCCTAACATTATGCTAAAACTGCTCCATTTTACAAAGAACCAGGCAATAATGTTGAGCTCCAGATTAGCCTATGTTTGAAGTAATAAGAATTTACCAGGAGAACAGTGTGTATGAGGAAGACTCAGACAGCTGTCAGTCTGCGGAGTGCTGAACTGTCCTCCCAATTTGTTTGGTAGGGTCCACTTACTGTTGCTCTGCATTGCTCCTGGCCACACTCCAGAGTATTGGTCCTAAGGGCAACACACAGCAGTGCTAAAAGCCACACCCCTATGATTTAAAAAAAAATTTTTTTATTCAACAGCCCTCCACTGGTGTGATCCGGTCAGCGCACTAAGGTGCAGCACCCAGTGAGCCTTCTCATACCCACTCTAAGCAGAAGTTTTCACACTTCTGAGAAAACTCTCCAAAGCTTTAGACTCCAGATCCCCCTCTAGAGAACATTTTAAAGGTAAAGCTAGCTTTTAATAAAACCTCTTTGGATCTTATTTCTGCTAAGAACAGTAGTCTAGACAGTGATTGATTTTTACTATTAATACACATACCTGCATTATTATTCTTTCTGAAACTGTCATATCGACCATGTGATTTTCACCTTCAGTTTTATGTCAGATGTATTTTGTTTCCAACCAAGCTGGACAGAGAAATTCCTGGCCAAACTGTTCATTGACCTCTTAGCCAGTCTTTGTAGATGAACCCCATAATTCCTTTGCTCTAGGTATGGGCAGGTACCACTATCAGGTAGATCAAGATTATGAAAACTCAGTTTCAAATTTTCCACCAGCTCTGTTTCTAATGGATTAACATTTTTAATGTGACATCAGAGGAAAAAGCTAAAGTGATCAGTTCTTTCCAACTCAATGGGGCATAGAGTAATGCAGAACTTCCCCTTCCTTACATGTTGCTGCTCACTAACAGTCATCTGGCTGAAAGTATTTTTTTGTTTCCTCTCTGGAATAAACATAAATTTGGCTTCTAGTGGTCTGGAAACACACAGACAACCATGATGGGATATAGTGCCACCTCTCATTCTTGTGAAGGTGACAGTTTTTAAACTACAGCCTTCAAGGTGTGAAGGACTAGTAGCCAAGAGCTGAATAGCTTCCTGAGCAGATACCCGGACTAATTAACTAACTAATATCAGCTTGTTATTCTCAGTATTGTTCTGTGAAGAGCAGAACAGTGGACAGCTGTGATATTCAAGTTAGTTTTTCTTCTTTATTTTAATTTAATTTTAAAATCCTATGTTATAGATCACATTAATACAGCTGCATCTAATAAACATTATTTTAGCAGCAGTAGGAATTTCATTAAAAGCGCTCGGATTATGTTCTAGATTTTAGTTTGAAACATTTCTGTGGATAATGTGGACGTGGTGTTTTTAGTTGAGGTTATCATACCAGAGAATGTCAGTAATCCATGTTTACTTTGATCCATATATCACATTAGATTATATCTAACGCGTTCCTTTCCGTGGGTCTCATGTATGTATGAAGGCTGAGTGATGGGGTTTAAGCTCTTCTTTAATAGGCAAATAAAAAAACTGAAGGATGTCATGTAGGTTCTGTTTTGGGCTGAGCCTCAATCAGCTGTACTGGTGAGGTTCACATCCAGTAATAAACTGATGCTCACACAGGATGACTAGGAGATGGACTTCATATGCTGTGTCCATTTAAAGCTCAGAATTGTTCCTTTAAAATGGATTTGCTTCTTGAAAAGGTTCTAGAGTACTGGTTTCGCCATTAAGGAAGCAACACAGATCAAATGTTACCTACTTGAAAGCAGACAGACGTCAACAGTGGAGGAACAGCTGTATTTTCACCCTAAAACGCATGTAGCTACTTTAAAATTCTAGTCAAAATTCTGACCCTGCACAGTGACGAGAAGGTCTCGATGGTTTGCAGTGATCATAAAGGGGGATTGGAAATGCTCTGTCCAGCAGCTAATTTTAAGGAAAGCTTTTCTTTGAGGGCTCTCTGTTGCTCTCCTGTACAAACTCTCCTACTGCCTCGAGTTGCTAGTTTAGCTGAAAAATCATTGTGGGGCTACTTTTTTCATTTTATTTTTAAGGCATTTCTGTTGTTTGGATGACCCAAACCACTCATGGCATGACTCTTTGGAAATGCACTTGTGTGTATTATAGTAACACTGGGCTGCAGAACATGCAATGTAATCTAGTGGCTTAATGAGAGAAATTGTACTGTAATCTCCATGTACTTTAAGATGTAGATTGTCAATGATTTCATGTTTGTAAACAAAGAAACCTACCCTTATGTTGGCCAGTTTGGACCCAACTATGAAGTTTTGTTGCACATATTACTGTTAAAATGTATAAACCAAACCTATTAAATCTCTACAGCTGTTAAAACTCAGGTTTTGTTTTGTATTATCTTCATATGCACTCACCAAGAAATTTAGTGGATCTCCAAAATGTCCCGATCCTGTTAAAGTGCCGCATTTTTTGTCATTAGAGACCAGGGCAGACAAAGAGAACCCGAGCTGTTCAGCAGGGCAGGCAGGGTAGATTTCACAGCTGAAGGGTGGCAGTCTATTACCATGGATACCTGATATGCTTATACTGTTTTATTGCACTTTATTTCTAACAACTCATGAGTTCAGAGGTGAAAATGTCTGTTTTCTCATCACATTTAGGGTGGAGAGGAAGCTGTTTCCTCCCCTGATAAAACTGACACCTGATCTTATGGCAAACCATTTAAACATTTAATGTCACACACATCGCTAATTATAATTTTAGATCACAATATTATGATTTACAAGTCAAAATTAAAGATAGTCACAACTGCATTACAAGGCTAGTATAGCTTACAAGTAAGAACAAGATATCTAAAAATCCCAAAACGGTTTAATGACTATTTTAAAATTAATGTCAAGACAGGATGTAAATTTTCATTCATCCACACCCCTGTCCTTATAAGGTCGTGGGCGAGCTGCTATCTACTAATGAACCAACCCCCTACAAGGATAAGCAGATATAGATAATGGATAGATAGATAAGCAGATATAGATAATGGATAGATAGAGGAGCATTTCAGATATCCACAAATCAGCCCTGGATAAAAATTAACATTTTAGATGTCCATTATGATATTCTTCTTATACACAATCAGGTTTCAGATGGCTCAGACATTCTCCTAGGGCAAATAATACATTTTCCTTTCATGTGTATTGGTTTTGCAGCTGTCACTAATCTACATTTACATTCTATAATAGAATTCTGACTAGGGCACATTATCATTTGGGATATCTATATTCACATTGTTTCTAATAAGTTATTTTAGATGCCCATAATAAAAAAAATGTAATGTAATTTTGGACATCCAAAAGAGCGTTTTAACTGGTAGCAACGTTATCTAGAAAGCCCATTATTTATATTCTGACTTGGGTTGGTTCATACATGTCTAAAGCAAGACCTTCTCTAGGACAATCAGATCACAATCTGATGATCTGCGGGGTTGTTTTGAGGCTGCAAACTGGATTACTCTTTGCCAAGCACATGGGGAGGACATCAGTGCCATAACTGAGTGTGTGACTGACCGTATAAACTTTTGTGTGGACATCATCCTCACCTAAACAACAAAATGCTTCCCTAATAACAAATCCTGGACCATATTGAGGAGTATACAGAAGCAACTTACATACAGGAGGAAGGCGGAGAGAACTACAGAGGAAAAATATCAGAGCTCTGTGGTCAGGGATGGAAAAAGACCACAGGCAGCACAGGAAGGATTGGATAGATCGAAGTTTAGATAGAGGCAATGAAATGAGCACATTCTTTTATAGTTTCAGACATCCCACTCTTCTCTGACCTTCAGCTTTCCTGTCACACCTCGGATGCTTTCTTTCCCCTCTGTCAGGGACTCTTCTGCTTCCACAAGTTTGTACCCCCGTCTGTCTCTAGAAGTCAGGTGAAGAGGCAGCTGGGAGAGTCTGAGTCGGAACAAGGCTGTAGGTCCAGATGGTGTCAGCCCCAAAGTCCTCCAGCTCACATGGGGGTGTGGTAATGGTCTACTGGACTTGTCTCTCCAGTAGACCATGTGACTTGTAACCAAAACAAGTCACATGGACTATATTTCTGTAATGAAAGAAGAGAACATGAAACTGAGCACTGAAGTATCTGGTGTGATTGTACCTTAGTAAATGCTTTGAGATGCTGGTTGAAATGGCTGTTGGAATTTGAAATACTAATTTATGATCTTCACCTTCAATAAGTCAGTCAACAGATTATGAATCAAGCTTTTAAAGAATGCAATATTATTGCAGGGAAAATAATGTTTAATTGTTTGTTCACTTTATTCAAGACACACATGGGCTCATAGCAAACAACGAAAAGTTAAATACAATAAAATCCACAGTGTCACACAATTACATAAAGGCTAAAATGCCAACGTTTCCATAACTCTGAATAAAACCTAACCATTCCAGTTGATCCTACTTATCCTACTTACTAAACAGTGCATTCAGTTCAGTTCATTATTCCAATTAGGTTAAAAAGTGTTCTAAGGAAACCCAACAAATTACATTAAGTCATTGACTTGCAGCATTCACTCATTCTGGACCAGCATGTAGCGACAGTGGACAATCGCCTGCATTGTGTCGTTGACTTTACAGCAATTCCTCATACTGAGTCTGCATGTAGCGACAGTGAAGAAGCTCTCCTTTAATAGGAAAAAACCTCCAGCCTGTTACTAAATCCTATACATCCTGTTACACAATCATTTAACAGCTTTGATAAATCATTCATAAAGGGATTGAACAAAAGAAGAGACAAAATACTTCCCTGTCTAACCCCATTCTTCAAGGGGCAGACTACAGTTACCTGTTTTATGAGTGTGGACTGATGGGCATACCAGAAGGACAAAAGTCTTACCAAAGATTTAGGAACCCCTCTGTTGTATAAACATATAAAACAGTTTTTCATGATTTACACATTCAAATGCTTTGGAGGCCTCAATAAAACTAATACAAATTGTGAAATTATGTCTGTTATACAGATTCAGAATCTCCTTGAAGACAAACATACACATGTCTGTATCATGTTTAGATTTAAAACCATGGTTATTAGAGGTGAAGACAAAATGTTCCAATCTTTTTAAAATAGTCTTTTCAAAGACCTTGGATAACATACTCGACAAGGCTATAGGCGGATAATTATTCTTGCTGTTTATCTTTTATAATGCATGGGTACTAACATAAAAGATTT
The DNA here is from genome assembly GCA_963556495.2 of Valencia hispanica. Lineage (NCBI taxonomy): Eukaryota > Metazoa > Chordata > Actinopteri > Cyprinodontiformes > Valenciidae > Valencia > Valencia hispanica. The sequence continues at coordinate 49,649,797 of OY747711.1, forward strand.
GAATTTGGCAGAAATCCATGAATCATGAAACATGCGAAAAAGATAGCAAGTAGAGAGCAAAGTTTTCTACATGCAAATTTCAAATGTTCAGCAGATATCTCGCATAACTCTTGCATAAGTCAGAGGTCCCAAACCCTAGTCCCCAGGGCCCACTGTATTTTCCTGCTGCTGCAGACGTGGCTCAAATGAATGAGTGATTAACAGACTTTCTGTAGCAATTTGAGGTACGCTAACGTGGTAATGCAATCTTTTGAAGCAGTGTATTAGAACACGGACTCATCTAAAACGTGCAGGACGGTTTGCCCTGAGGACCAGAGTTGGGGACCACTGTTCTAAGTGCATTATACATTTCTTGTGAAGAAACTAGGGGTCCTTTCACACCTGCAGCATTTGGTTTGATTAAAACGAACTCAAGTACGGTTCGTTTGCTAGTGCGGTTTGTTTAAGCTGGTGTGAATGTGGACCAGTGAGATTTGGTCCGCACTAATGAACCGGACCGAGACCCACATTTTTAGGTGGTCTCGTGCGGTTCACTTCAGGTGTGAATATGAACCAGCCTCGGTTAGGTCCAACTTCCTGATAAAGCCCTTTTTGTTCTATGTAGGCATGCGCGCTTTGCACTGTGGGAGGCACCGTTTCTGTGCTGTACCTTGTTAGCATTAGCGCCAACAATGAATCGTGGTCAAATGTGGAGTCGGGAGGAAGTCCAGTGCTTCATCGAGATTTGCTCAATGAACGATGTAAATATAATATATTATGACCACCACAACAAGAAGACCAGCGCAATCGATCTGTGTATGCAGAGCTAAGTCTGTTTATTTTCAGGGAGTTTCACCACGTCTGCTGCTGGACCCATAGACACCAATATGGAATGACTGACATCATGCATCCGTTTCCTGTTTGTCTTTTTCGTGGACTATCTTTCGGCAATTCTTGCTACAGCGCCACGACACGCAAGGGGGGGGGGTATACAACATGTAAAAGGTTTAGTTTGTTTGTCAAAAGTGCAATGTGAACACAAACCGCACCAGCTCAAAGTTGCAACAATGTTGATAAATTGGTCCCTAATCGTACAGAGTCCTTTGGACTAACAGGTGTGAAAGCACCCTTTAACACCGTCCTTGTTATCAATTTCTTCCACTGCAAAGAAGGAACTTTCTCTTCATCTTAAACAATGACCTGCTCTGTACAAGTAGGGACTGAGCATAACTCAGCCCCATATTGTGTTTTTTTAAACAGATGGCATTATAACATGCAGATGCAGCGTATTGTAGCTCAAGCTTACTTAGCAGTAACCACTCATTATTTAACCAATGTGAGCTTTGGTATCACATTTAATCATAAATCAGCTGATCTGATCTGAGCCCACCAAAGAAAATCAGTGGTTTATGTGAAGGACGCTCAGGAACTGCTTTTCATTCACAAATACAATATTAGCTGGCTTGTATTGAAAATCTGCTGAGTAGCCCTTTTTCAGCTGGTCCTAGGAGCTGGTTCCCACTCTATTTGCAAGTATATGTCCTGGTTAACTGTAACATGAAGCTTCAGCCTGCAAAGCAAACAGACACACACAAACACACGCATGGACGCACACACATACACACACACACACACACACAGAGTGTCATACGACACTGCCATGTGGGAAGACAAAAGACATTTTACAGCAATTCACTTGTTTCTGTTTTCCCAGTCGTGTTCTGTAAGTTGAAGAGTTTAGTCAGATTTACAACTGTTTACATTAGAATAGTGTTCATTTCCGGTGACCCAACCTTAATAATTTCATGTACCTAGAAAAACTGTAAGAAGCTTTTCAAAACTGCACAGCTGAAATTTAAATAATCGAGAGAGGTTCTGCTAACACAAAACAGAAGTACAGTGGAGGCTCATGTGGTTAACTTTGTGAAGCATGATGCAAATAGGAAATAGGAATAACTGTAGCAAGGACAGAGAAAGGGTAAACAGAGTTGCCTTGTTACAACAGAGAAAAAAATACATTCATTGACCTGTTTAAACTTTCCCAGCTGTAAATGGGTGAGAGGCAGGGTACACCCTGGACATGTTCTCAGTGCATCATACATCAACACACGGACAATCAACCATGAACAGTCATACTCAATAGATAAAAATATGCATGAGGCTTGTTTGTCAGATTTTCAAAATAACATTTTTGTTTAACCCCTTTGCGTTTTTACGTTCTGTTTGCAGTGTGTTACATACTTCTAGGTCAAATCTGCCTTTTCTCACACCCTTACTATCTAAATATTCATATACACATCATTTGAAAGCTGAGATTCTTTCAGGGGCGGGCTGGCCATATGGCAGTTTGGGAGTTTTCCTCGAATGGCCGGCCTGTTCTAGATCGGTGGCCAGAACGGTTGAGCCACTGTCATGATCCAACTATTCTATCAACTATTTTGATATTGTTTGCTAGCTGCTACCAGACGTCAGTAGCTCTCTTCTGCTTTGAAAGAAGGCCTACCTAACCTCACAGTGCTTCTAAATATATGTTATCTCTGCGCCAGAACGTTTGAGATATTCATGGGGAAAAAAAGGTAAATTATTATCCACAACCCACCCGAGGTAAAGATCTTTTCAAGGTCCCAGGCTGAATTTCAACATCATCATATCCCTGCTTTTGTGATTCAACACACATCCACTTTCCCTTACAAATTACAACACAATAACAAACAATTAGTCAACATAGAAAATAGAAAGAATCAGAAATTATGGCCTGCCTCCATCGAGACCCCTTTCGCTCTAAGGGTCCGGCTAGCTCAGTCGGTAGAGCATGAGACTCTTAATCTCAGGGTCATGGGTTCAAGCCCCACGTTGGACGCCAAGTGTAATTGCAAAAAATAGTATCTCAGGGTTTCCATAATAAAGAAAACTTGAGTCCCAGAAGGCGTTTAAGTATTTAATTCAAACATGTCTGGCTAGAACACGGAGGGGACAGAGTTACTCGTGCATCACCCTAACCAACCTTTCTAACTAACCGCTTAAATAGTATTCCGCAATCATTGTTTATCTCTGTAGATGTCTTCTCCAACGTTCACGCCCCACCTCCGGAGAACTGCTTCACACGAGTCTTATATCAACGCATAAAGCAGCACATCCGAAGGCCAGACTGTTATTTTACTGCCCCGGTGTCTGTCTCTGGTGACCTGACACATATATCTTTCTCATAACATTAAGCTGGAACATTAAGCTGGAACAATAAGCTTGTCATTTTACCTTAGATGCATTTACTAAACAGAGAATATATACTTAATTCCTAATTGCATAACAATTTTCCACCACACAAAACAAAAACAAAACAAGATTTACTTTCCTAAGGGAGTGTGTATGTGTGTGTGTTACATAAGTAGGTGTCACAGAGATAAAATACAGCTACATCAGTCGGCAAGCATTTCTTAATTGCATTTGAGCTATGTGTATTTTTGTCCTGCCTGAATTTCGCTGGGTCATCTGCAGGCTGGCCGGCCCAGGGCCCCCCCTCTCTCGATCCAGCTAATCGCCATGTTTCAGGGACCACAGCCCCCAAATAACTCATCTCACCTGAGCAAGAGTTTTCCCCTCTGCCCACTGGTCAGCCTGCATTCAGGCCGGAGTCTGGCCTCCGCCTTCGTTATGGCTGCCAAACCCCTTATTCCAAGGGTGGGGGGGGACTAGGACTAGGGCTCCTTGTGGCCCTCCCCAGGCACCGCTGGACTGAAGTCAGGGGTCCCAACCAGCCTGAAGAAAAACCAATGATGCAATCATAACTGTAGACACAGTACACGCTTTTGTCAAGACACCCAGAAAGCAAATAAATGAAAATTTACTGTTTGAAGCCGCATTTCAAAAACCAGGTCAGAGCCATCTTGAACAAAAACAGTCTTTTTACATCCACAATGGTCCAGTTAATGTCCTCCTTTAAAATAGTTAGTCCATAACAATGTTATGTCCAAAATCCAACATCATCTCCCGCTCAAAACCTGATAATTCCCTTCCTTGTGTGTATTTCTCACAAAGTTTCATCAGAATTACCTTTAGCAGGCAATTTAGCAACAATAACGCTGCACACTTTTTCTACTTTGTGTTTATACACGGCCTCCAAACAACATATTGGTGCATTACAGCCAGGGACTGGTATGGAATGTGGACCAGAGTGAATACATTGCATGGTTAGACCTTGGGGATTTGTAATCTATCTTGAAAGGAAGCCCGCCTGATACCTGAATGGTCAAACCACATCCTCTGACACAGGCATTAAATCCTTGTGTCCTTCCTGAAAATAATGGCCAAGAGAGTGAAAAAAGGAAGTACAGTGACATCGAGATCAAGGTGAAACATAAATGGGGCAAAAATAAAAAGAGTCATGATGAACAGACTTTTTGAAAATTGTCACAAGTAACACTATTTAATACCAATATTACACATTACAGTTTTTAAAACTTGTATTTATTAGTATAACAACATCCTTTTAAACTGAAGCACTTGATGTGACAAGTAAAAATGCACACGGAGAGCGCGAAGCACCTCACACGCACCCCAGATTGCGATTTACAGAATCTCCATGCATGATCACCCCCAAAATCTAATCATGTATTCCTTGGCATTTTTCTAACATTTCCTGAAAGTTTCATCCAAATCCATCCATGACCTTTTGAGTTATTTAGCTAAAAGACAGACAGATGTCAACATGAGCTCCTTGGCAAATGTGATAAATTGATGAGATAAATATTCCATCAAAGTAAAACTGTTTCCGTGTTGCAGTTTCCCCATTTTACCACTAGATACTGTGCGTACCCATGGTCAGAGCTTGTTCTTAAATTCTGGAACATTTCTACGCACAAAGATGGTACAAAGATGATAAATACTACACTATACATACAATTGTAACTACCGCCCCAAGTACATTCCGATCTGTCAAAAGTAGGCTACGGCTGATAAATGAGGGCCCAGGATTGCAAACAGCAGTCTATCGCGTGTCATGTAGCATTGTGTCTATTTCAGCATTTTCTTTACAATAGAAATGCCGAAATGTGACTAATTTCTCAAGATGGTGCCGTTGTTTGTGGCTGGCCGTCTAACTCTGCTTCAGATGCTGCTTGTTTTTGCGTCTCCTTTGGTTATGTATGACCGTCTGGCCCTTTTAAATATTCGTGTGATGGTGGAAGAGCTTCCCAATATTTTACTTTCATCAACAATCTTATACCCTGCCACCTCACCTAGAATCTGTACCCTCTTTTCTATGGTATGCCCTCGCGCTGCCCTGCAGCTTCCGGTGCCGCCGAACACGCGGCAAAAGAGGTGGACGATTTGTGAGGTTACGGGCTCAGCTGGATTCACTCATTAGATATGTTTCCTATGCTTCGTTATGCAGGATCCCTTGGGTATTTGGCCACTTCCACGTACTTCACCCTACGGAGTATTGCTATCGCTGACTTCAACCAGCCGATCCGGGTGCTGCCTGCACGTCTCCTCGGTGCCGGCATGTTAAGATTCGCAGCTGTCTCCCAGCGGACTGACCCTTGCTCCATTCCTATGGCTTTCCTTAACTCCAGATCAGTAACAAATAAAACTTTCCTCCTTAATGACTTTTTTTCATTCTCACTTCCTGGATTTCTTTCTGTTGATGGAAACGTGGTTAAAACCAGGTGACAACAGTGCGTTTTCAGAGCTCCTCCCATTTGATTGCTCTTTCAACACCTCACATCTGATTGGACCCATCCATCCATCCATTTTCTGTACCCGTCATTCCTATGCAGGTTTGGGGGGGGGGCTATCTCCAGCTGTCATGGGGCGAAAGGCAGGGTACACCCTGGACAGATCATCAGTCCATCGCAGGGCAACACAGAGACACACAGGACAAACAACCATGCACACACACACACTCATACCTAAGGGCAATTTTAGAGAAATCAATTCACCTAACAGTCATGTTTTTGGACTGTGGGAGGAAGCCGGAGTACCCGGAGAGAACCCACGCATGCACAGAGAGAACATGCAAACTCCATGCAGAAAGACGCCAGGCTGGGATTCGAATCCAGGACCTTCTTCCTGTAAGGCTCTGACTGGACCAGTAGAAGGAATTGCAACTGTGTACAAGTACATTTTTAAATGCAGGCTTTGGCCTGCTATGACTTATGGTGCATTCCAGTTGTCCTCGGAACTCAGAATTTCCGACCTGGAAATGACGTAATGAACTGGTTTTAGTCTAGCTGAAAAAAAAAGTGTTTTCTTTGAAAGATGGTTCAGTAATAATATCAAAATCAGTCAGTTATTTAAAGTTGATGGATAATTGCAGAGCTACTCGTTTCTCCACGAGAGTTCGCCACTGAAATATTAAAAAAGCTAAATATAGACTATAAAGTTATTTGAAAAATATGTGATTAATTGGTCAAATAAAACGTATTATTTATTTTCTATGTGATCCCAATCAGTTGCACATTCCTCAAACCTGAATATAACATTTATTTACTGCACAGTACTTTAGTTTTGCAATTTTGTCATTATTCTTAATTCTGTTTTTATACTTTTATTGTGTGACTCTAAATGCTTCAATTTCAGTCACTTTGCTGCTGTTACAGTTTAATTTTCCCTCTGTGAGACAATAAAGGATGTTTCATTGTCCTATTCTGTTATTAAACACAGGTGAATCGCCAATATGTTGAATGAAGCACTAACAATTAGAAAAACATGAAGTTGCAAAGTTTATGGTTTAAAAGGACTCGTTCAGCTAAGCTAACATTAACACAGACTTTTGAATCATTCAGAATCACTAAGGGGAAAAACGACAAACAGCAACTCATGTCACCTCGAATCCTTTGATATGTTACCTTTATAGAATAAATCTTCGAGAAAATAACACTTGTTATATAGAGAATTATTAAAACACCCTTACGTTCTTTCTCTCCGTCATCTCCCTGCCGTGCCAAGAGGAACTTCCGCTTCAGAGCTTCCGGCACAGAGTGGAGGTTAGTCCACCATCTTGTCTGCAGCTGTCAGGGACCAAGCAGGCAGACACCAAGACAAAGGTATAAAAAAATATTCTCCATTTATTTTTTTCCAAAAAATAGCTAACAACAAGCCATCAGAACTCAAATCTATCAAAAATGTAGAGAGGCCGAAAAGAAAATGGCAACTGAGGCAACCTAACTAAGAATAACAAACAAAAGACTGACCTCTCACAATGAACACACAGGGGAATTTATACACAAAGGCTAGCCTGCAAGAAACAATGGGAGCAGAGGGGAAAGAGACTAAGAAAAATTATGAATAAACCTAGGAAACAAATGAAGTGAACAAATTATAACTACAATCACAAATGTCAAAACTAATACATCCTAACAAAAACTCAGAGTATGGGATGTTGCTAAATGTGTGCACCCATATTAGCAAACATCTTGAAGTATTGCGAAAAAATAAAAAATTTATAAACATGCCAGTGTGAAAAAAAAACATTTAAAGTAATACTAACACTGAGAGTTGGCTGGAGGAACCTCACACCACCCTTGAAACAAATTTTGTTTCACAGCACTGCAGGAGGGCTGTTTGTGTAAGAAAACAAAGATAGACATTCAGACATACATGGTTGGTCAGACAGACTTGCAGTCAATCCCATGTGGGTGGGTAGCTTATTGTCTGTGGGTGCTGGGGCCCCAATGAACCCACAGAATCTCCGCCTATGTTCGAATGTGGCTCCTGTGTAAAGCGCTTTGAGTGGTCATTTTGACTAGAAAAGCGCGATATAAATTCAGTCCATTTACCACATTTTAAGAAACTAACTTGTTAAAAATCTGTTCCAGATATTCAGCAGTTGTCAAGCAGCGCGCCTTCGTAGACCTGCATTGTCTTCCAGACACATTAAAAAGAATCCATGTTAGGTAACAGAAATGCAACAAGTTACGTAGCGAGTTCTCGCCTCGGTGGGAGGAGGGGCCTCTGGCTGGTTCAGGGCTAGCGGAGAGAAGCACCCTCGGCTCAGACGCTCCCATTTAATAAGAATCTCCTGACTTTTAACATTATTGTTGGTGCCAGAGACCAGCTGTTGAGAACGTTACAGAAGATGGGGAACCGAGTGGGACGTGAAGACTACGAATGGGTTTACACAGACCAGCCGCACGCCGACAGGAGAAAAGAGATTCTGTGTAAGCTAGCTTATGCGTTAGCAACTTTCCAGTTAGAGTAAACACCGAATGATTTAAACTTTGTTTAAACATTTTATAGATGTATAACTTGGGTTATATTGTGTGTTTGTGTGGCAAGCTGTGCTTTTAGTTTGAAATTTGTGATTGCCGCCGCAGATAAGGAAAGCTAACGGTCCCATTTCCACCGGTTGAAGCTAACTGAGCCTTAGTTGGATTTAACAGTGGTTAACACTTAAAGCCCTTTAGAAATAGGCAGAGCCACCTTCGTATTTGCTGCCAGCTCCGTGCTCTTTATGTTCTAAAAACGGACATACTTTATGGACGTTGTATCTAATGTACGTCATGCAGGAATAGTTGTGCCTTTTTTACTGTGAGCCGCTACAGGATTTCAGGGGGCCACTCCCTAAAGCAACTTTTTCACCGTGTAGTTTCTCAAAGACAGACTTCAACGTTACAGCCTTGGCTGTAATTATGAGGCTAATTTAACCTCCGTTATGTTTCACTGGATCAGATGGGCGAGGTGTAAATTTAAATATATGCAAAATTTGGAGTTACACGTTGCTATACAGTTATCTTATAAATTCATCGACAAAACTACTTCATCTGTCAGAATGAACGGTCTGATTTGGGTGTAATTTGGTCCACACGGAGGCCAGTAAATGGAAGTATGTAAATGGAACTCTCTAATGGGCACCAGAGGGTGGAAGAGGTGGGACTATGAATAAGGCAATAGTTTTATCATGTCAACATTACTTTCTATTAGGGATGTGTATTGGCAAAAATCTGGCAATACAATATGTATCCCGATACAGGGGAGACGATACGATATATCGCGATACTATGAGTAAGACGATATATTGTGATTTTTAAAACTCAATTTAACAGTAGGAAAACTGTCACAGCATTCTAAATGCTCCAACCTGTTTCATACTTTAACACATCCAGTTTTATTAGTAGCTCTAGGTGATCCACTGGAACAAAGAAGGTGACAACAGCCACAAAACTACCAGTCATGCTTTTAATTTTACTACAAAAATTACTGTCATCATTAATGGTTCCATTCAAAAAATAAAAAATCGAAATTTTTGTTTTGAAAGCCGATACAATATCGGGAAATAAAATATCGCGATGTATCGATATTTTCCTTACATCCTACTTTCTATGTTATAAAAAAGTACAAACAAAGTGATTTAATGGCAGCAATAGCTCAGTGACTTCATTTAGGAGAGAGACCGTTAAACATAGAATAACTGGGCCACCACTATTCAGTGGCTTTGTCCAGGTAACAGACACTGAATCACTGGAGATGAATGCATCTTCTATTGGGGAGGAAAAAACGTATGTAAGCAAGAAAGTTTTTTCTCTTGCTAGTAACATGTTAACGGCATACTCAGCAACTTTTCTGATATTTGCTCTCTGTCGCCCTCTTCAGGCTTGCCGCGCAACATCACTGTCGTAAAATCAAATCTCTCCGTCTCTCTTAAAAGGCATGTTTCAGTGACTGCTTTCCAAATCGCTTGCCCAAACAAGCGCTATTTAAGTTCACATTTCAACTGTAACAATCGGGGATAATTTAGAGTAAATACCTCATATTCCGTTTGTGGGGGAGGTCGGGGTAATTGGAAAAACAGTGGGATTAGATACAGAGAACGTCTAAGCGCCATGTAGCAAACACCTCCCGACACTAGAATCAGCCTACATCTTTGTGTTTTTAAGAAAAAATCAAACAAAAATATAAATCACTAGCTTGACAAAACCAAAAGTAAAACACTATAACCCCGGTGAAATCATTGATTACTTACCTATCCATTAGCAGCACGGCTAACTCGGCGTCCGTAGTACATGACGTTCTTTCCAAAAGAACTCTCCAACGAGGAAAAGCCGGCCCAATATTTACTCTGGTCTTTGCTCTCTCTCTATCACATTCTCTTTTTCTTTTTCTAGCTTCTTCTGATATGGGATTTCTGGGTCTCTTTGGTGGATCAGCCATCTCTACAGTCTCTAAACAGCGAGGCTGTATGACTCTGCCGTAAAGCAGAACTCAGTCGGTACTTCTGGCGGCGGGTCGCCGCTCAAAAGTTCTATAGTGCAGAAAAAAGCGAAGGACCCCTATAAGGTGGTGATAACTCTAAAAATGAACGTAATAGATGATAAAATTCCACCATAACCTTTAAAAAAAACATTATATTAAGGTGTAAAAGTTGCGGAATGCTGCTTTAAGATGGTTGTCCTTCACATGTAGCAGATCAAAGATCAAATGAGACTTCATGAGCAAGGGGTAAGTTGTCTAGGAAGTCATTTTAATTCCTTGGTCCGTTCATGTTGAGTTAGGATGTCGGATCATAGTGGATATCGGTTTTTAAAAAATGTTTAAACCTGAAATTGTGGAGTAAATCCTTAAAGGAACATGGGGCAGGATTTGTAAATAAAATAAACATGCATGTCCAGTTTTTTAATACTGTTGGGTGATGAAGCGTTATAAACCAAAAAGAATAAGCCCACCCACGTATCGTTCAATTTTCTTCAGTTCGGGGCCTGAATTTCCCGCGCTGTCGTACCGGTGTGACGTCAATTGACAATGCTTGCGCGTTCTCGACAGCTTTAAAAGAGGAAGAAAAATGGTCGCAGACCTCCATTGATTCAATTGTGAGAATTGATTCTTCTGCAACTGGGAAACGACCAAGGACAACTCACAGCCCTCTAAAAAGTGGCACTAAGAAAAAGTATGCCCCTGTGAAGAGGTATGTTTTTTTTGTGAAGCGTTTGTGCACGCTCCCGTGCGGCTGGCTGCAGTTACTTGCAGCGCCAGCCGCTTCGCTCGTGAGCTTCGTTTATTCATTCTGCCCCATGTTCCTTTAAATTTACATTAAAACAAATTTTAAAAAATGAGACAAAACTGAATTTGTAAAGTTTTTAAGACTTTACTGTTGAATTTTTAGAAATTGGTTGATTGTTTTTAATAAATTTCAGTGATTAGCATAAATATTCATTTAAATAATTTATAAATATGACATGATTACATAGTAAAATCTGGCAGTCCAGCCCCAAGTGAGACACTTTTGACATGGGGTCAACAAAGCATGTGCTGGTATTTCAGATCAGTTTATCTTTTGAAAATGGTTACATGAAATCCGCAACTAACATTCTGTCATGTTGTTTAAAAACACCATACTGACCTTCAGGAAATGCTTCTGATTGGCCAAAAGTTTGAAACCGCGTCCTCACAGGTCTGCATAAAAAGTCAATCAGACAGCTGCCGCTGATCCAGAACACTGCTGCTCATGTTCCTCACTAGAACTAGGAAAGTAGAGCACATCACCCCAGTTCTAAAGTCCTTATACTGGCTCTTTGTGGCTCAGAGAATAGACTTCTAAATAATTTTACTAGTTTATAAATCATTGACTGGCTTTGACCAAATAATGTTGAAGATCTGTTGTCATTATAACAACCCCCCGAACCACTAATTCAAGTTTACTCATCATCCCTAGAATCAGAACCAAACATGGAGAAGCAGCTCTCAGTTTCTATGCTTCCCTTATCAGGAAAAAACTTTCAGATGACTGCAAAGCTGCTGAAACACTTTGTTTCTTTAAGTCAAGGCTAAAAACCAATCTGTTTAGAGCTGCCTTTGATTAATAATAGTTGGAATGTCATAACAGTTTTAATGTTCCTTCTGTTTTTGTTTTATTGCTGCTTTCATTTTATCACCCAAACCACCTCGAATTGCCTTGTTGCTGAAAGTGATCCATACAAAAAGGTGCCTTGCCTATAAAATGCTTTAAAGGGCCATGAGAAACATCTATGGCATGTTCCAGCTTTGTTGACTTCCTCACTATTTCTCATTGACTACGTTTACATGCAGTCAATATTCGGGTTATGGTCGGGTTAAGGTCAATGTTTGGGTTTCTGAAACATTCAGAATAACTCGTTAACATGCGTGAGCAGAGAGCGTTACTTCTGTGTACATTTGTAATCAATTGGCATATCCCAATGTAAACGGCGACACACAGTTAGCGTCAGGACGTAGGGACAACCTTAAGATATGCGTCATTTCTGAGTCTTCTCCTGTTTTTCTATGCGCATACAAGAAGTTCCTCTACTCAAAGGACCAAGATTCTATTATAAAAACCCAAATATGAGCATATTCATTCATGCTGGTGTTTACATGGCCGTGCGTAACCAGGTTATTGCTAATATTCCGGTTTTGAACGGGTTATTGGCTTGCATGTAAACGTAGCCATTGACTAACAAATCTATTGACTTCTAATGCCATTACATACACCCCCTGGGGGCCATTCTAGGCATGCTTAGCTCCCAGTGAGTCTTTTTTGTTCTTCGTTGACTTAGTCGTCTCTATCTTTTCATACAGTAAAGATTGGCGGTTTTGAGTCACCACTCATTTCTTAACGTTTTACTCTAAAAGGCTTGTGTATGCTAAATTATCAGCATATGGCTCTCCACTGAATTTTTTTTTTTTTTCCCTTCAGCTAAATATCCAGAAATCAAGTCATTGATGGGTCCAGATCAGAGGCTGAAATGGATTGTGTGCATGATGGTGGTGATACAGTTCTTAGCTTTCTACCTGGTCAAAGACCTGGACTGGAAATGGGTTTTGTTTTGGACATATGCATTCGGCAGCTGCATCAACCACTCAATGACCCTTGCTATTCACGAGATCTCACACAATACTGCCTTTGGAAACAACAAAGCCATGTGGAACCGCTACTTCGCCATGTTTGCAAACCTGCCTATTGGATTGCCTTACTCTGCCTCTTTCAAACGCTACCACCTGGACCATCACCGCTACTTGGGTGGCGATGGCATCGATGTAGACATCCCCACAGAGTTTGAAGGCTGGTTCTTCTGCACACGCTTTCGCAAGTTCATCTGGATTATTCTGCAGCCTCTGTTCTATGCTGTCCGGCCCCTCTGCATCAACCCCAAGCCAGTCAGCCAGCTAGAGTTGACCAATGTGGCAGTCCAGGTCATCTTTGATATCCTGCTGTACTGGATGTGGGGGGCAAAACCTGTTGTCTACATGCTAGCTGGCTCCATGCTGGGAATGGGATTGCACCCCATCTCTGGTCACTTTATTGCTGAGCACTATATGTTCCTGAAGGGCCACGAAACCTACTCGTACTACGGCTGCCTCAACCTCCTCACTTTCAACGTGGGCTATCACAATGAGCACCATGACTTCCCCAGCATCCCAGGACGAAGGCTACCTTTGGTAAGTCCAGCTTATTGCTTACATTAGTCACATTTATTGGTGGAAGTTTTCATCACCTGGTGAAGCTGTAAAATAAGTGAACTGATCACCTCATGGCAACATTTCTGTTCTACCCTGACATTTTATTTGTTTTCTAGGTTAGGAAAATAGCTCCAGAGTACTATGATGACTTGCCTCAGTACACATCTTGGGTGAGGGTCCTTTATGACTTCATCATGGACGAGACGTTGAGCCCGTACTCTCGGATCAAGAGGAAGTTAAAGGGAGATGTGAAACAGGAGTAATTTCTCTGAGAGCTTCCTGAGAATTAAGCTGCCGTACCTCCAGATGACTGAGGCCTTCTCACACTTCTGAACTTCTAACACTTCCTGCATATATTCAGCGCATAGTGGAGGTGAATGTTGGAAGAGTTTTATTTTGTGGCACAAAAATAATCATAGAAAGAACAGGGACACAAGTGTTGAATTGAGAATAAAAACATGTTATTGGTAGTTTTACTTGGAGTTCTTGCAACATGATCATATATTTGCTTCAATTGAAAGTTTTGTTTTTTTTACAATTGGGGTTGTGCTAAGTGGTTATTATCTGAGCTACACTAGACTGGTCAGTGTGTTGTTTTTTTTTTGTTTTGATGAATAGTGATAAAATGGTTACCATTGTTAATTTAAAAAAAGTTTTTTTTTTTTATAAAATATTTTAAAAGGTCTATTTTGAAATGTTGATGACATCTTCCTGTCTGTTTAATTTCTAATTAGTCATGACAGCATTGCTGCAGTAATAGTGGCTAATAGGGTTGCAGTGGAATAATATAAGAAAAAAGCTGTGGAATTAATGGTTGCTATGGTGATTTTCACCTTTTCTGGATAAACAAAAACAGGATGAGGTTAAGGCAAACGGCAAAAAGTTCCACAATGCATGTGCAATCGTGTTGTCTAGCCATCGGTTTTATGTATCTGCAGTGTTAATTATGTGGAAGATATGGTGGGTCAATGGGTCCGTCATACTGGGGGCTGGTTTAAACTTTAAGCGTTGAGACGTGTCTACAGATGGGCTGACCTTTTGACCTCCATGGGAACCTGGGTTTTCTTTCTGGGTTCTCTGAAATCCCATTGTCCCCAGCACTGATCACTGCATTTCCATTCCAGCAGCACAGTGTTTTTGGTTGAGATTTTACAGCTGTGCAGCAGGATTATCAAGCCAAAAAACACAAGGGACCTAGAAGAAGAAAAAGTGCCTAAAAGGACAGATATTTGGCTTTTTCTGTGCTTATATGTTGCATCCTAATAACATTTAGTGGGTCAAATTGTCACTTTAACCCTGCTTGGTTATTAGCACTCAATTTAATGGGTGATTATAAGGGGCAGCAATATGGACACTGAAATGAGATCTTGAAGAGATATTAGCTTTTCTGTCAGCCCACTTCACACAACCCCACTTCTGAAAATGAATACCTATGTTGCCTGACAAAGATGTTAACAGTGGAAAATTCTATAGAAATTAAAATTGACACCATGAAAGTGTTTAAGCAGATTCGACTATTCCGTCTGGAATTGTCTTGTTAATGGTAAAAATTCTCAATTCACCATCAAAGTGGAAGTTCTTGAAAAGCAGAAAATGATGCTTAAAAGCTGATGGAAAACTTTTGCGTCTGAATTGAGGACATTGCTTCACTGCTTAGTCAGATAAAACTAATCCACCCTAACCTTGGACACGGAAATGATCAAGGCCTCAGTGACACAACTGTCCATGCTTATTTGACATAGGTAAATGTGTCTTATGATAAAGGAAGTGTTTTATGGGGTTACCCATGCACTGACGTCTCTGAAAGATGGCACAGTTTTAAGTGTTACGGATGTGTATAGTCTGATAAAGGTGTTTAGTTGGGTGGTTTCAGCTTTCTGCTAACTTGTATCATGTCTCTAGACAAAGACTGATGCCTGCAGCCGACCGACCGATCAGGCAGATATGTGACCATCACCTGTTTAAGACTGAAGGACATTGCTACTTTGTGCAGTGTGACTTCCAGGCTGTGGGCTGTTATTTGCTCTGTGAGCTGATTAAGCAACCAAATGTCCTCCATTTTGAAGTGCTAAATTCTAGATAATTAACTTGACGAACAACGCATCATTCTGTGTATGTGAAAGTGGGTGGAATCTGTGCAAATGAACTAAGGTTGTTGCAATATATTGCTGTCATTTTACTTATTGTATTTTTTTACCACTTCTAGTCTACAGCTTCTTTCTCCAACATTCACTTATGCAGTGATGGAAAGAAAAGATTTGATGCCATGTTTTAATTTTCCTCCTGAAACTAAAGCTACTGTCTCATTCTGTTCAAAGCTGTGTGATTTACTGAACCTAAAGCCTAATGGTATGTTGTCGGTGCTCTGCTTGCTCAGTTCATCGTTTTCATGCTCAGTATTGTAAATTTTAATGCAAGACAATAAAACAAATTATTTTCCCACACTGGAAATGGTTTCTCAATTCCTATTTGCACGTAAAACACATCCTGCTGTGTCACACGTTCACATCGCATGTTTCATTGCTCAATTTTGATTTTTTATGTAGTTGTTCACACTAAGTGGATTGGGATAATAAATAGTGTCCCGCGTGTGTTGAAGAGAAGACGTCACACACAACGCACTTTGTTTACAGAAGTAAGAATGGCGGGTACGAATATTAGTGTTTGTGCAAACAGTTTAGCAATTCCTGCACAGTCTGAAGCAACTAAATGTTGACCAACTAATTAGAGAAAGGGCATTGAGAGGAAAGAGTCATCAGAGCTCCGAATCTGTCTCCCCTCCGGCGCAGATTGGTGACGTGTCATTGATCTACTAGACGGATTTAATGCAACACACCATTCAGACTGAAGTCGCTTTCACAGACACAGGATATGTATCGGATGATACCACATAAAGTAACCGTAGTCAGATAAAAAGAAAATGAATTTGTGTTCAGTGTAAAAAACAAACATATACATATAACACACATATGGGCAGAAAAAAATTTGATTTAATGTGCTTTTGCCTGCAGTGGAAGCGTATTACCTGGAACAGGGGGAATGTTTGTCATAAAACAATGAGCATCTTATCTGCGCTGCGGGGGGAAAGAACTGGACTGTGCCTCAGTGGTCCAAAGTCCTCTTTTTCAGATAAAAGTAAAGTTCTCCGTTCATTTGGAAATCAAAGTCTAGGGGAAGAGTGGAAAGGACCAGAATCCATGTTGCTTGAAGTCTAGAGTGAAGTTTCTTCAGTTAGTGTCTAGGGCGCCATGTCATCTTCTGGTTCTGGTTCACTGGGTTTTCTGAAGTTTACAGTCAATTCTGTCTAGCAGGACATTTTAGAACTCCCCATGCTTCCTTCTGCTTGACAAGCTTCATAGATGCTGATTTAATTTTCCAGCGGTGTCCAAAGTTAGGCCTTAAGGGCCGGTGTAATACATGTTTTAGGTGTCAGCCTGGATCAACACACCTGAACCAATTGTTTAATTACCAGGCCTCTAAAGCACTGTTTTTTACATCCTGGCCCTCAAGGCACACTGGCCCTGTATGTATTAGATGTGTCCCTGCTTCTGCACACCTGATTGTAATTAGTGGCCGATTAGCAGGTTTTGCTGAACTACAATCGTCTGAGTCAGGCGTGTTAAAACAGGTAAGCATCTAAAACGTGCAGCAAAGTGTGCCTTGAGGACCAGGGTTGGGAAACACTGCTCTGGAGAACTTCAACACATGTTGAGGAGGTAATTTAGCCATTTAAATCAGCTATGTTGGAACAAGGACACATCTAAAACCTGCAGGACACCTTTGGCATAGAGAATCTATGGAGGACAATCAAGAGGGAGACACCAGGGGCCTGTTTCACAAAGCAGGTTGAACAAACTTTGAGTTAAAACCTCGACTCTGAGTTGGCTAACTCTGAGTTGAAAAACTCTGAGTTTTCGGTTTCATAACAGGTGTTAACAATCAGATCAATCAACTCTGAGTTAAAGTAACTCTGAGTTACACTCGTGCATGAGGATATAAAAAGCCCTCATCAATGGGACACAGATAACATGATTCACCATGGCAACCAGTGAAAAAAAGGGCAGATCCTCCTACTTCTCCCCAGTGGAGATGGAAATATTAATGACAGCATATGCTGAAAATGAGCATATCCTTAAAAAAAAGCAATACTGTGGCAGCGGCAAAAGAGAGAGAGCTTGTGGCAGAAAATTGCTGATGAAGTCAATGCGTGAGTATTAATTGGAGGGGAAAAAAGACATGTTTGGTCTTAAATGTTCCACTCATTCAACATTGATATCTTACATGTTTTTTTGAGCACATAGGTGCAACCCAGCAGGCCGAAAAAGGACATGGCAGCAACTAAAGATGAAATACAAAAATACAGTTAAAACAGGTAAGGTATAATTTAATTATTACCCATTGTGGTGTTTAGCCTGCCTTCATTAAACTGCATTCAGTGATTACATTCTACATCCATCCATCCCATCCATCCATTTTCTTCCGCTTATCCGGGGTCGGGTCGCGGGGGCAGCAGCCTAAGCAAAGAGACCCAGACTTCCCTCTCCCCAGCCACTTGTTCCAGCTCCTCGGGAGGAACCCCAAGGCGCTCCCAGGCCAGCCGAGAAACATAGTCCCTCCAGCGTGTCCTGGGCCTTCCCCTGGGCCTCCTCCCGGTGAGACGTGCCTGAAACACCTCACCAGGGAGGCGTCAAGGAGGCATCCTGACCAGATGCCCGAGCCACCTCAACTGACTCCTCTCGATGTGGAGAAGCAGCGGCTCTACTCTGAGCCCCCTCCGGATGACTGAGCTTCTCACCCTATCTCTAAGGGAGAGCCCAGACACTCTGCGGAGAAAACTCATTTCAGCCGCTTGTATCCGTGATCTCGTTCTTTCGGTCACCACCCAGAGTTCGTGACCATAGATGAGGGTAGGAACGTAGATCGACCGGTAAATCGAGAGCTTCGCCTTTTGGCTCAGCTCTCTCTTCACCACGACAGACCGGTAGAGCGCCCGCATAACTGCAGATGCCCCACCAATCCGTCTATCGATCTCCCGCTCCATTTTTCCCTCATTCGTGAACAAGACCCCCAGATACTTAAACTCCTCCACTTGGGGAAGGACCCCATCCCTGACCCG
Source organism: Valencia hispanica (assembly GCA_963556495.2). Classification (NCBI taxonomy): domain Eukaryota; kingdom Metazoa; phylum Chordata; class Actinopteri; order Cyprinodontiformes; family Valenciidae; genus Valencia; species Valencia hispanica. The sequence continues at coordinate 49,668,299 of OY747711.1, forward strand.
GAGGAGGCACCCCACCCTTTTCCGGCTCAAGACCATGGCCTCGGATTTGGAGGTGCTGATTCTCATCCCAGCCGCTTCACACTCGGCTGCGAACAGCTCCAGCGAAAGCTGTAGATCACACTCCGATGAAGCCAACAGGACCACATCATCTGCAAAAAGCAGAGACCCGATCCTGAGGCCACCAAAACGGATCCCCTCAACGCCTTGGCTGCCCCTAGAGATCCTGTCCATAAAAGTTAGGAACAGGATCGCTTGGCGGAGTCCAACTCTCACTGGAAACAAGCCCGACTTACTGCCGGCAATGCGAACCAAACTCTGGCACCGGTCGTACAGGGACCTAACAGCCCGTATCAAGGGGCCCGGTACCCCATACTCCCGGAGCACCCCCCACAGGGCCCCCCGAGGGACACGGTCGAACGCCTTCTCCAAGTCCACAAAACACATGTAGACCGGTTCGGCGAACTCCCACGCACCCTCCAGGACCCTGCTGAGGGTGTAGAGCTGGTCCAGTGTTCCACGGCCAGGACGAAAACCGCATTGTTCCTCCTGGATCCGAGGTTCGACTATCCGTCGGACCCTCCTCTCCAGAACCCCTGAATAGACCTTACCAGGGAGGCTCAGAAGTGTGATCCCCCTGTAGTTGGAACACACCCTGTGGTCCCCCTTTTTAAACAGGGGGACCACCACCCCGGTCTGCCAATCCAAGGGAACTGCCCCTGATGTCCACGCAATATTGCAGAGCCACGTTAACCAACACAGCCCCACAACATCCAGAGCCTTGAGGAACTCCGGTCGAATCTCATCCACCCCCGGAGCCCTGCCACAGAGGGGCTTTTTAACGACCTCGGTGACCTCAGCACCAGAGATTGGAGAGACCGACCCCAAGTCCCCAAACCCTGCTTCCAGATTGGAAGGCGTGCTGGTGGGATTGAGGAGGTCTTCGAAGTATTCCATCCACCGACCCAAAACGTCCCGCGTCGAGGTCAGCAGCACACCATCCCCACTGTAAACAGTGTTGGTGGCAGACCGCTTTCCCCCCCTGAGACGCCGGATGGTGGACCAGAATCGCTTCGAAGCCGTACGGAAGTCGTTTTCCATGGCCTCTCCAAACTCCTCCCACGCCCGAGTTTTTGCCTCAGCAACCATCCGAGCTGCATCCCGCTTGGCCTGTCGGTACCTATCAGCTGCTTCAGGGGTCCCACAAGCCAAAAAGACCCGGTAGGACTCCTTCTTCAGCCTGACAGCATCCCTTACCGCCGGTGTCCACCAGCGGGTTCGGGGGTTGCCGCCGCGACAGGCACCGACCACCTTGCGGCCACAGCTTCGGTCAGCCGCCTCGGCAATGGAGGCGCGGAACATGGTCCACTCGGACTCGATGTCCCCCGCCTCCCCCGGGACGTGTTCAAAGTTCTGCCGGAGGTGTGAGTTAAAGCTCCTTCTGACAGGAGACTCTGCCAGACGTTCCCAGCAGACCCTCACAACACGTTTGGGCCTTCCAGGTCTGTCCGGCGTCCTCCCTCACCATCGGAGCCGACTCACCACCAGGTAGTGGTCAGTGGACAGCTCTGCCCCTCTCTTCCCCCGAGTGTCCAAAACATGCGGCCGCAGATCAGATGAGACGACAACCAAGTCGATCATTGAGCTGCGGCCTAAGGTGTCCTGGTGCCAAGTGCACATATGGACACCTTTATGCTTGAACATGGTGTTTGTTATGGACAATCCATGACGAGCACAGAAGTCCAATAACAAGACATCACTCGGGTTTAGATCGGGGGGGCCATTCCGCCCAACCACACCCCTCCAGGTCTCACTGTCATTGCCCACGTGAGCGTTGAAGTCCCCCAGCAGAACAAGGGAGTCCCCAGGAGGAGCACTCTCCAGCACCGCCTCCAAAGACTCCAAGAAGGGTGGGTAATCTAATCTGCTGTTTGGCGCGTAAGCACAAACAACAGTCAGGACCCGTCCCCCCACCCGAAGGCGGAGGGAGGCTACCCTCTCGTTCACCGGGGTAAACCCCAACGTACAGGCGCCGAGATGGGGGGCAACAAGTATGCCCACCCCAGCTCGGCGCCTCTCAGCGGGGGCAACCCCAGAGTGGAAGAGAGTCCAACCCCTCTCGAGGAGACGGGTTCCAGAGCCAGAGCCGTGCGCCGAGGTGAGACCGACGATGTCCAGTCGGAACCTCTCAACCTCGCACACCAGCTCCGGCTCCTTCCCCACCAGAGAGGTGACGTTCCACGTCCCGAGAGCCAGCTTCTGCAGCCGAGGATCGGACCGCCAAGGTCCACGCCTTTGGCCGCCGCCCATCCTGCACAGCACCCGACCCCTATGGCCCCTCCCACAGGTGGTGAGCTCATGGGAAGGGGGGCCCATGTTACCTCTTCGGGCTAAGCCCGACCGGGCCCCATGGGTAAAGGCCCGGCCACCAGGCGCTCGCCAACGTGCCCCACCTCCAGGCCTGGCTCCAGAGGGGGGCCCCGGTGACCCGCGTCCGGGCGAGGGAACACTGAGTCCATCTGTTGTTTTCATCATAGGGGTCTTTTGGGCTGCACTTTGTCTGATCCCTCACCTAGAACCAAATTGCCATGGGTGACCCTACCAGGAGCAAAAGCCCCCGACAACATAGCTCCTAGGATCATTGGGACACTCAAACCCCTCCACCACGATAAGGTGGCAGCCCAGGGAGCAGTACATTCTACATGTGATAGCTATATTTAAGTAATTAGGGAAAATCCCTAAACAATGAAAAAGCCACATCTTCAGTCATACCATCACTGCCAGTATTCAATATTGTCTATATGAAAGCCACACCTTAATTCCTGTTATATGTGCATGTCTCAGAATTTGAGTTCTTTGCATATGTTCAAACTTGACCTCCATCGTAGCCAACAGAAAGAAGGCTGAGGCCAGAAAAACAGCCGGTGGTCCAGCACCACCACAACTCACAGAGGCTGAAGAGATGGCCCTCAGTCAGAACCGTGGGCGACCAACTGCTGAGGGCATCTCTGGGGGGAGTTCGTCGGACCCAGCCATGCCTCAGGACACAAAGGCCTACATTAGAGGTATATCATTCAAATAAATGGCATATGTTAGATGTAATGGCCATCCATTCATCTGCTACAGTTATCTGTAATTGGCTGCTCAGATATCAATCTAATCTAAGGTGGATAAGAATCATAAGAATTGTGATGGGACCTGCACTGTATTTCCAAAAGGAAGGTAGAAAAGAAAATTGGTAGGGCACTCTTCTGGGTAATAATCAACTGAATAATCTTCTTCCACCAATTGTTGATGGTGTGATCTGTCTTGTGGAGTCCTCTACTATAACAGACTTCCATGCTGTTGTAAGTAGCTACCAGAGTTTTTATTTGTTTTTTTAATTTATTTTATTCCAGAGTTTTGATGATGGGTAGAATATAACACAATAATTGTTACAAGGATGATGAAGACACCTTGTCAGCCACCACAGGGAGGGAAGATGCAGAGAGGCCTGTTGAGGTCAAAACCTTTGTGTAAAATGACCTTGGTTTCAGTCAATGTTAGTGTTGTTCTGCAATACAACTTGCAGCTTCTTTTTCTCCAACAGAGCAATGCTGGAAACAACAGAGGGTCCATCAATGAGGAAGAGGTTCCATCAACTTCCACAGCACAGCTTACCTCAGTAGGAATATTCAGTATTGACCCACAACTTACTATGACACTAAGTAGACATGGCACTGTGACATTCAACTTCATTTGTGTTCCTATAGCTCCCTGTGAAGCAACTATATAAGGTCTATCTCCAAAAACAAATTGAAAAAACAAATGTGGAAATGGAACACATAAAGCTACAAGTGAAGAAGACACAAATGGAAATACAACTGCTGGAACATAAGTTAAAGGTGGGTGATGTGCCCACAGGTGGATGATTTTTTATTTTTCAATCAACAAAATAACTGTAAACATGTGTACTTGCAGGAAATAAAGAAGACCTCATAAAATTAGAGGCCTTTTGTCCTTCTCTGAATGGGGTTACAGTTGGAAATGATTCTGGCAGACAATGTCTCGAACAGCTCTCCCATCTTGTACATCAGCAGCGGGGTTGGGATAATCATCTCCATCATCAGGGGTAAGGGTGGGACATTGTTCCCCTCTGATCATGGCAATATTGTGTGGAATTACACATGCCACAATGATGTCACATGCCCTTTCTGGGGAGACCCTGAGCATACGCAGGCACTGGAATCAGGCCTTGAGCATCCCAATGGTCATTTCCACCCTGGCTCGCGTCCTGCAGTGAACTATGTTGTAGCGTTGCTGTGGCTCAGGATCAGGGTAAGGGGTCAGCAGATGGCACTGGCAGGGGTACCCCCTGTCACCCAGAAGATATCCATCAAACTCCCCTATGATGATAAAATGTAATGTTTCAGTTGCAATAGAAGGATATACCATATTGATCACAGTAGGCTATATAACTATACTGTATATAAACTCACCACGTGCAAATCTGTCACTCAGTGTGGACTCACGGAAAATTCGAGTCATGTGCAGACCCAGGCCACTTTGCTTCCACATTACTGATGATGTATTCTGCATCACTTATGATCTTCACAGTGGAGAACAATAATTAGTGGCAGTTGCTGTATTGTGACGTGTACATTTCATTTGGAATGCTGAAAGCTATTATTTAGGCTTACCTGTACATTAATGCTGTGGACAGATTTCCTATTCACATAATCTCCATTTATTGAAGGAGATATGACAGGAATGTGAGTCCCATCAATGCAGCCAATCACACCTGGAAACCCTTAAATATATCAAATTGAGTTCTTCCAATCTCAACATTTTTAATTGCTTGACATTATTCAACCGTTACACTGATACCTGCAATTCTGTGGAATGCTTCCTTGAGATGTCTGGTGGTTTTGTGACCTGGAAACACTACAAACGTGTACAGTAACTGCTTAAGTGCAATGGTCACATTTCTCACAGCCCGACAGACAGTTGCCTTGGATACATGCTCCGCATCACCGATATTGTACAAAAAAACTGCCGTTCGCAAAAAAACGTAGCGCAATACAAAGAATTTGTTCGGAGCAGAGGGCTCTTCCACGATGAGTCGTAAGAAATGTGTGGGCCAAGGATATTGTTTAAATAAACTATTGATGGTCTAGAAAAACGGAAACGTTCAAAGAGGTACTCATCATGGAGTGATAAAATATCCACTCGGGGTCTGATAATCCTCTCCCGACGCAGATTTCTGCGGAGTATCTGCACTTCTACATCAACAGGCTCATCAAGAAACGGACACGCCATGTCTGCCACTAATTTCAGACTGCAGCTTCAACTTCAGAGCAGGAGAAACTCAGAGTTATTTGAAGCAAACCTGCTAGCGAGCAGGTTAGGTTCACAGAGTGTGTTGCCCGGGTAACTGACTCAGAGTTACGCTGAACTGGCTTTGTGAAACCGAAAACTCAAGAGTTTCCCTCATCTCAGGGTTAACTAACTCAGAGTTTTCCCTAAACCCGCTTTGTGAAACGGGTCCCAGAAGGCTGCCATCAAAGCACCTGGACTTCCATTACACCTCAGCTGAAGCACAGGCTGATCTACTCCATGCTGCACTGATGCAGTATTTCATGCTAAAGGAGCCCCAACCAATTACTGAGCACCTATAAATTAACAGACTTTTCAGAAGCCTGAGATTCCTGTTTAAATCTCCTTTGATATTCACGTTTTCTGAAAAAACACTTCTTGGTTTAGGGTACTCAGACAGGTCTAATAGTAAGACTCATCAGTTTACCTGATAAAATGAAGCCACAGTAGAGAAGTTTGTGTCATTTTTATTTTAAAAAAACAAGATTGATACGTCCACAAAGATATGCAAACACATAATTCTTGTGACATCTGCTTCTGGTTTAGTGGTCATCTGCTGAGGGACTCTTTGAGCTGCTCATACATCAGTTGGTCCTGCAAAGATGAAATATGTCCCATGAGGACATGGTTGTGCAAGGTAATTAGGAGAAGTGAGTATCTTGGCTGCCGCAGATAACATTCAGAGTGATCCCAGTTTGAACAGAATATGCCAGCCTGTTCTATTTTAAAGGTCTCATTCACTCGTTTATGCTGTGGTCTCTAGTTTGAATGAATGCTTAGTGACCTGTTTTCTGTGGAAAAAAATGCTCTCTCGCTCCTGTTTCAGGAGGTTGCAGTTTGTTAGAGGACTAGGTGGGGGGAAATATAAGGTTTATGAGTCTTACTCCATAAAATTCATGATATGCAAATGTCTCACCTCTAATTGGCTAACAGCAATGCGACTCTGATACTGCCTTCAAATATAACTTACTTCACTGTTTCAAGACAAATTCCAACAGTTTCTTCCTCAGCTACGCTTTCTTGAGTTCAAAATGCAATGTTGATGTGCTATGTCCACAAATAACAGAAGCCCGAATGTGTTCCGCCATGTTGTGGAGTTACTAACAGTTAGCTTCTACTATTAGATTTAATAACAGATAGCTTCTACTAGCAGAGATGTGCTCTGCTCTCTCCTGGCCACAAAATCACGACAGCCTTCCCAGGGGCGGTCGCAAGCCAGGGTAGCCAAGACCAAGAATACTTATTTTCCCTGTGACATAGCAGGGACTGGATTTTTCTGACTTGCTTTCTGCAGTTAATGCAGGCAATGGTGGTTGGAGAAAATGTTCATGTGCAGCATGCATATGCAACTCAGAGTGACAGTCGTATTTCAAAAAGGACAAGTATTACACGGTTTCTCAACAAATCAGACCTTTAAGATAAAAAAAAGCTGCCTATTGGTGAAATGACGTAAAAATCCATACAAAAACATTCACTTTAATATTTTTGAATTTGCCATTTGAATTGGTCTAGATTAAAAAGTATATAATCTAAACTTGCATGCAACCCTGAATCTTCAACACATGAGATAGATAAAGGTTGCAGTAACTTTCATTTACTGTGGGTAACTGAAAACTCATGTCTCATAGGTACTTTACAAAACAGTTTAATGTTAATTTAAAACAAATCTAACCCAAACCAGAACCTCTGTAAAGACGTGAAGCCTCATCTGAAGCAGTTTTGTGTTTCCAGAAGCATTGATGGTTCTAGTAAATCCTATTAGGGTGACAGATACCAGTCTAAGTTGTAAAATCTTCCTCATGCACCCAAGTTAGTTTTAGAGTTCTGCAGGGTTCAGTACTTAGATTGGCTACGAAGTTATTGGGTGATTTTTTGAATTCGGTACACATTGGGGTCTCTGGTTACTGAAAACCCGGAAATTGTGTTTCTGAACATTGCATCTGATCAAGGACTATTCGTACCTCAGAGAAACTGTTTATTCACCTTAGGCATAAAATCCCAAACATTTTTAGGAATATCTTTGTTATTGAAATTGTTTTAATAGCTTTTTGTTAGGAGGTTGAATGGTATGGGGCTGAAGATTTTAACAAAAAGTAGCCAGACCTCTACATTAACTAGGACATGGAGCAGCATATAGCATGAGAAAAACAAGAAAATTAATACATTTTTCAAGACATTTATTCAATTTTTCAAAAACAATCAAATATTATTTATGCATGCAGGGTGTCAAAAGGTTGAGCTTGAATGTCAATGTCAGTTGATAATTAAAAAAACATTAAAATATAGGTAAGTAAGTATGCTAATTCTTACCTTTCTTTACTCTATAAGCCGGAAAAGACTTGGGTGATGTCACTTCCTGGGTGCTAAGGAAGTTTGACTGAACAGCTATTTTTATAAAGGGGGAGATTGGGATGCTGTTGTGGGTTTGAACAAAACTGGGGTGCCATGATTAAATTGAACTATTTTATAGATAGATTTCTTTATCTCATATTATTCAGATTGAAGAAGACACGCAAATTATATTAGCAGAAAAACTTCTGGTTACTGTTCATTTAAATTTCATTGGTCAACAGGGACATGTTTATTTGGCTGACCTCTACTTCTCAGCAACACATAAAACTTTTAAAAACATAATTTAATATATAATATTATTATTATTATAATAATATGTTTGTGTGTCATAATGTAGAGGAACATGGATCCTTCCATCTCTTGTTTTGAAATGTATTTTGTGGTTTACTATATATGAAAATCTTTGGGATAAAGTTTTGGGACATAAAGTGCACCGAATTCAGAGAATTACCCTATTAGAGCAAATTGAATCCTTTTCTACTGTATGAGGCCTGACACATCCATTCAAAAAAGAAGCACACCTCAGAGACATAAAAGACTGACATTTTCTGCTTTGAAATTCATCAAACAAAGGCGTTGGCACCTTAGCAGTGTTCACCAGTGATTGACTTTACCTTGGTCTCTGGCAGTAATATATAAAACCCGTTGGTGTTACCTTTGATCAAGACGTGCCTTAAACACTGTTTGAAATAATGATCTACTGTAAAACATGTCCTGTTCTCTCAGCCCCAGGTGACATGATGACCACCCACTCTGACCCTGGATCTGCTGATGATCATTACATGCTGGTTTCATTAGAGGGACAACCTTTTGCTAACTGTTATGTTTGTGACAAGCTAAACCTGACTTAATTGGATCATACCCAGATTTAATCTGACAGCATGAGTGTTTAACAGTATATGAAGTGTGTCTGTCAATGTGGTAAAGCAAGGCCAACAGCTTCCAGAAGGCTCTAAAAGGTAGCTTTTCTCAAAACCTAGAGTGTAATCCCACCCAGCGGTAATTATCCAACTGGTACTTTCTCACCTTTTTGGACACAGATGGTCGAATGGTCTTGAAGGCGTCCTCGAAATTCTGTTTGCTCACCTTGATGGCAACGGTGAAGCCAGGAGGATGTGTCTGAGCTGTAGACAGACGTAAACAATGAGCCGAGAACTGGATCTCAGAGACATAACTGTGTTTCAGAGTGTGCCCTGAAACTAAAAAGTGCTGCAGTGAAGATAACATGTGCTATCATCTCTTCGTCTAATCACGATGGTTGCAGGAACACAACCACTTTATATAGAACAGATCTTTTTAAGATCCATAGATACATTTGCAGCTCCCATCACTGTTTAAAGAACAAAACAAGATCACAGACTCAACAGAGGCTTTCCAGCAAATTATGATCCATATTTATAGAAACAGAAAGACATCAAGACCAGTATCAAAGCACTTAACCACAGCTCATGGTATACGGTAGACAATATGAAGCTAATAAATATGATGAAGGACTGTCATTTACAGTCAGAATGGTGTGTCTGACACACAATTTGAGAAAGTAGGGGCGAATGGGGCTGATTGTGCCATGGGTTGGTTTGTCATATTGCCTATTACAGCCACACTAAAAGTCACTGTGGTTTGATTTTGATATCAAACATTTCTCTAGGCTTTTTGTACTGTGACATAAGGCTAAATAGTTGAAATAAGAGTTTAGAAAATCAACTGGGGAAAAATGTTAACGTCCCAATACATTTGAATGCATTATTATTATTCTTAAACCTAATATTTTTTTGTTATTTAATAATAATAAAAATGTGAACCCTTGCATAAATTCTTAATTTTTAAACAAAAACGCAATTGAAATGAATAGGGACAACCAACCCCAACATGGGGCAGGTTTTCACAGTGGGTCAGAGTGTCTTTGACAGGTTTTGACACCCTGTATCACAATAAATTGAAAAAAAGGGAAAAAAGAACGGTGGATTCAATTCAAGCCAACATCCCAGGCTTTTATTTAGTCTACAAATGTCTCTTGAAATATGTTTGGATGATGAGCGATATACACTAGAGTAAAAAGTGAGACAACCCCTCACTTTCTATCTATAAAATGATATTTCTAATTACATTTACATCTTAGATGTTTTAATACAACCAGAATGTCACAATAATGTTTATAAAGGATCAGAACCATCAGCAGTGATCAGTGGTATACAGAGGAAGTGTGTAGTTACCACAGTGCTGGGACTTCATGTAGGCCTTCAGGGCGTTTACAGATGCTTCCCTCACTAATGCTGTCAGGTCAGCTCCACTGCAACAAACATAAATACACATGAATACAGTCTACACCCTGTCCCTTCATCCATCCATCCATCTCAGAATACCACTGTGGGCTTATGTTACAGAAATATAATGTGTGTAATTTACACACAGTAAGATGCTGGCAGGAAATGAAGGATCACTGTATTGTCTGCAAAATTCTGAGATTAATTAATCAAATTCTATTCTCCCATACATTACCCCACTATATTAAATACACTCCACTTTGCAAGTTTTGGGCTATAAGAGGAAAGTGGAATACCCAGAGATAACCCCCACATGCACAAGGAGAACAAGGCAACTCCTTACAGACAGAGTAAGATTTGAACATAATCAGTTTAAATTAAGCACTCTGGACAAAGTCATGTTTAATATTGTAGATGTTTTCTATGTTCAAAAGTCTTTTGTGTTGAAAACTGTTTTTCATTCAAAACATTCTTTTGAACATTTATGTCTGTATAAAAATAACTTTCTACATAGAAACAGCTAGACTGTTTGTATTTTTGATACTTAGAGCTTATTACCAAAACTACACAGCCAATAGCCAATGATAGACCATATTGGCTAAACATATTTTAATTAGTTCTTACCATCGACAAAAAACACCAGCAAGAATCATACATGATGAACAATCTGTAATCAGCTCTGTTGGCTGGTGTTCATTTAACTGTTTGGTTTTAAGATTGGCCGTGGGTTCTCTGTCAGTCAGCTGCAACAGCCCTCATTAGGCTGCAAGCTATTTCTGCAAGCTTTAAACTGTGTAAAAATTGGTTTTAGGACTGTACATTACAAGCTGATCCCATATTTTGTATTTATTCATTTTGCCTGCAAAAAACCCCATCAAATAAAAAAGTTCAATTAAGTTACAAAGTAATAAATCTAGTCTGAGAATAAAATAATTTTGTTTTATATTTGTGACTTTTTCTTCAAAATATTAACTGAATAAATATTCTAATAGACTCATTGAACAGAAAAGTTGGTGCTTGCAGCAGGAACTTACGAAAAAAAATTACAGCGTTCATCAAAGGCAATCTCTTCAAGATGGACATCCTGCTCCAGCTGAGGTTTGGTCCCTCCCTTCAACGCACACAGGTCAGAGAGATGCATAAGTAGTGGTGGTCTGACACAGTCTTAGTCCACAAATGAAACAGTCACAAGAATCTGATGCAAACCTGGGTGACAAGAAAAATCTAAAGTCTAAATGTTCTTAAGTTTAATGTTTAGCCTCCCCCCCCGGTTATTCCTTACGGTCTTATGCCTGCAGTTTAAGAACTTTGAGCACCACCTTATTGCTCAAAATACACAGGACATCGGCCAGTCCTGTGTTGATCTGGCCTACGTTGAGCACTGTAACTCTCAACTGGTTGGATATTACATCATCTGCACTTATGCCACTATTTCATTAGCTACAATAAATACACAGGTCTTCAAAGAGGTTGGTGAGATTAAACAAAGTGGGGATTTCATGTTGGAACCACAGTGATTTATAGAGCCTTGCTAAACAATTCACAACCCTTTAACTTGTTCAGATTTTGTCGCAAAACAACAACAAACACCATTGGGCCTAATAAGGATTTTATGTAGCTGACCACATAATTCAAACCTCTTCCCAGGTGTAGGACAAATAGGTTTAAGAACCCTTTTGTTCATCATATAACATGTCGCTTTGGGGGAGGCAGAGATAGGGTACAGAGGACAGAAGGAAAGGCAAGAAGGGGGAGCAATTATACCCACATCCGCCGTCACTGTGCAATCATTTTATTAATTTATTTAATTCATTACATTTAATTTAACCATAGGCCATGAATAGTTTCCATATTTATCTTACCTTATTTAACTAAATGTCTATTTATAGGTTGTCTTACTTTCTATACTTGTCTGTTTAACTTTATAATTGTCTGTTTTATTTCTTTGCCTATTATGCAAGCACTTGTTTGCTGTTGTTTACAACGGTTTTTGTGTGATTTCTGAATCTCTAAGCTGCTAATTTAATTTCCCTGAGGAAGTTATCCCAAAGGGATTACAAAAGTAAAAGTCAAGTCAAGTCAAAGGTGCACATACTAGGAGGATGGACAATAACAGGAAGGAGAGGAAAAGGAAGAAGATGGTCTGGTCAGATCAGACCAAAATGTTTGGTCAACATGGAAAAAAAACATCCATCCATCTTCCACTTATCCGGGGTCGGGTCGCGGGGGGAGCAGCTAAGGCAAAGAGACCCAGACTTCCCTCTCCCCAGCCACTTGGGCCAGCTCCTCGGGAGGAATCCCAAGGCGTTCCCAGGCCAGCCGAGAAACATAGTCCCTCCAGCGTGTCCTGGGCCTTCCTCTGGGCCTCCTCCCGGTGGGACGTGCCCGAAACACCTCACCAGGGAGGCGTCCAGGAGGCATACTGACCAGATTCCCGAGCCCCCTCAACTGACTCCTCTCGATGTGGAGGAGCAGCAGCTCTACTCTGAGCCCCCTCCGGATGACCAAGCCTCTCACCCTATCTCTAAGGGAGAACCCAGACACTCTACAGAGGAAACTCATTTCAGCCGCTTGTATCCGTGATCTCGTTCTTTCGGTCACCACCCAGAGTTCGTCACCATAGATGAGGGTAGGAACTAGATCAACCGGTACAGACCGGTACAACGCTCGCATAACTGCAGACGCCCTACCAATCCGTCTATCGATCTCCCGCTTCATTTTTCCCTAATTCGTGAACAAGACCCCCAGATACTTAAACTCCTCCACTTGGGGAAGGACCTCATCCCTGACCCGGAGAAGGCACCCCACCCTTTTCCGGGTCAAGACCATGGCCTCGGATTTGGAGGTGCCGATTCTCATCCCAGCCGCTTAACACTCGGCTCCGAACCGCTCCAGCGAAAGCTGTAGATCACGTTCCGATGAAGCCAACAAGACCACATCATCTGCAAAAAGCAGAGACCCGATCCTGAGGCCACCAAAATGCATCCCCTCAACACATTGGCTGCGCCTAGAAATCCCATCCATAAAAGTTAAGAACAGGATCGGTGACAAAGGGCAACCTTGGCGGAGTCCAACTCTCACCGGAAACAAGCCCGATTTACTGCCGGCAATCCGAACCAAATTCTGGCACCGGTCGCACAGGGACCTACAGCCCGTATCAAGGGGCCCGGTACCCCATACTCCCGGAGTACCCCCCACAGGGATCCCTGAGGGACATGGTCGAACGCCTTCTCCAAGTCCACAAAACACATGTAGACCGGTTGGGCGAACTCCCACGCACCCGCTAGGACCCTGCTGAGGGTGTAGACCGGGTCCAGTGTTCCACAGCCAGGACGAAAACTGCATTGTTCGTCCTGGGTTCGAGGTTTGACTATCCGTCGGACCCTCCTCTCCAGAACCCCTGAATAGACCTTACCAGGGAGGCTCAGAATGTGATCCCCCCGTAGTTGACCAAACAAAATGTTTCATGGAAAAAACCAAGAAAAAAATAAGAAACCGTGTATCATTTTCTTTCAGCTTCACAATCATACACTACTTTGTGCTGGTGTCGCAAAATATCAGAGGTGGGTAGTAAATAGTTAAATATACTTGAGTAACTTTTTGAAAAAAATGACTTTTAAGAGTAGCTTTACTACTAGGGAAATTAAATAATTTTAAGTAAATAACTAACCTATCTTAGAAATACATCTAAGTTACACACAGCTGTAGTCCTACGTGTTGTTCAGATGCAGCAGATGTTATTCAGCAGTCTTCTTGGAGACCCTATGCATTATTTGGTTGTCGATTACCTTAGTAACAGTGAGCAGGATGGCATGGCGATCTGATGCACATGGGAGTCCAACATATAAGGTTTTATCTAGACGCCCTGGCCTCAGGATGGCAGGATCAATGATATCTGGAAAGAACACATCCCCTATATCAGAACAAGTGAATAACTACAATATTATCCAAGACGGTGACCAGGTTGTGAATTTACTTTAAAGTTAGTTAAAATGTGTTATTAAGGATCATAAGACGATTGAAAAACATATGCAACTTTAAAATTATAACAAAAGGTGAAACGTAAAAAACTGAAGGGAATCAGAAAATGAACATTCCTTAACATCTTTATTACTACTGGTACTTCCTCCAGCCAAGGGCCAGAGTCGCAGCCTATCTGAGTGAGCTTAGATTGAAGCTTTGACAGACTGATGCTCAATGGACTGAAGCTGTTTCAGACGGCCTCCTATCTTGCCATGTTTGTTGGTGCATCATGTTGTGCCATATAGGCCTATATGTGAAGAAATGAAGCAGAACATCAAGTCCTTTCACATCTATGTGCATCTCTGTCCATTTTGCATGGTGTGTATATAATGTGTGTATAATAGGATGAAGAGTGTAGAGGTCACTGAATTAAAGTGCATTAGTGAATTAAAGTGCTGCTTTTACAGTGAATTCACTGTCTTTTTTTAGTTCTTTCTATCCATAATGAAAGTTTGATATTCCATATGCAGTCTAAGAGTGACACGAGATTACTGGGGCATCACTTGTGACATCCGAGTAGTACTTGAGTTGATTCTGCAGGAGTGATGCATACGTGTCGTATATATGCTGTTTCAGAGTTTTGACGATGACAGACGGTCCTGGAAGGGTATTTATTTAAAACTCTGCACCACTAAAACCTCAGGCTGTTATGGAACAGTCTAAAGGTAATAATCTTACAGCAGCATCCCAAATTCTGAGCCTGAACCGAAAAAAACCCAAAGGTATACCTGGCCTGTTGGTTGCAGCCATGATGAAGACCTGTCGCCGTGTCTCTAAGCCGTCCATTTCTGTTAGGAGCTGATTAACGACCCGCACACTGGCCCCTGACTGAACACAAGCAAAGTCAGTCAATAACAAGATAGCAAAAAAAAATAAAAAAACAGGCTCAGTAAACAGCATAAATTCCACAGCAGATAATATACAGGCTGCTGAGGCTGCTTAAAATGTTTGCTGAATATTATCATGCCTTTAAACCAAACAGAGAAGACAAACTAAGTGAAGCTTTGAATGGTTATCTTGTAACTTAGCATCACAATCAGGCAGCAGCCCAGTTATTGACCATTTTTGCAGAACCCAAATAAATCAGCTGCCTCCCTGCTGGTTCAATGAGCAAAATAACATGTGCCGAGTCAGCAGAACACTCCTGAACTGATCCATCTTTCCTCACCTCGTGGCCTGAACGACGAGGACACAGAGCGTCGATCTCATCGAAGAAGATAACACAAGGAGCCGAGTTCTGTCCTCTCTGAAAGACCTGTCGAACAGCCCGCTCGCTCTCCCCCACATACTGCACACATCACAGTTTAAGCTGTCAGTAACACCAATCTGGAGTAATTCCAGCATCTCTGTTATATAAACTATGTGGGCTATTAAAAAGCTAGAGAAAACATTTTTATGTATTTTAGGTGGCAAGAACAAGAACAAAGTTCTTTTTCACTAGGACATGTCATACTTCACAAGAACTCAAGTGCAGAACTGCTGGGACCCCTTCAGAATACCCACTTTATATTTGTGGGACACCACAAAAGAAAACAAAATTCTGCTCAGAACAGTGATCAAGAAGAAACAGTGGTAACAATGATTTTATTTTGTTTTTGCAGCCCAAGGAGACGGAGACAAAATACACATCTTCTGGCTTTTAGTGTCTTTTAGTCTGTTCCAAGGAATAACGAGTGTCACAATTCTACATTTCATCACAGGTCGACCAAAATGAAGTTTAAACCTCTATTTTTACAATAACATTAATCAAATACAGTACAAAACTGAAAATACACCTCTGAGGAAC
Organism: Valencia hispanica; assembly: GCA_963556495.2. Classification (NCBI taxonomy): domain Eukaryota; kingdom Metazoa; phylum Chordata; class Actinopteri; order Cyprinodontiformes; family Valenciidae; genus Valencia; species Valencia hispanica. Next base: position 49,684,076 of record OY747711.1, read on the forward strand.
CATCGGTTGTCAAGCTGATGCAGAGTGAGATAAAAATTCAAGGAGGATGATGACATCATTTAAATTAACAAAAGGCATCATCTTATTATTGCTATAAGTACTACTTATGTAGAAGAACTAAAACCCGGGAAACACTGACCTGTACCAGTGATTCCCATATATATCATGATCATATCTGTTTAGAACAGCAAGGCTTCACCCTGGCATTAAATCCAGATGTAGTGTAGTATTTGTGTAAAGGTATAAAACCCAGAAAGAGTCTGTGTGCTGTGCAGCACAGTGAAACCTTTGCATGCACACTGACATGCAGTGGGGCAAAATTTATTTGGCAACCACTGATTGTGCAAGTTGTCCCATGTTAAAAGATGAGAGATCTGTAATTTTCATTATAGTTACAGCTCCACTGTGAGGAAATAACATTGTATGATTAAATGTAAAGAATTTATTTGCATGATGGTGCAGAAAATAAATATTTAACACCTGCAAACAAGCAAGGATTCTGGCCTTCACAGACCTAGAAGAAGCTCTTCTATCCTCCACTCGTCATCCATATTAATGGCATCCGTTTGAACTCGTTATCTGTATAAAAGACACCTGTCCACACCTTCAAACAGTCAGACTCCAACCTCCACCATAGCTAAGACCAGAGAGCTGTCTAAGAATACCAGGGACAAGATTGTACACCTGCAAGGCTGGAATGAGCCAATCTGCAATAGGTAAGCAGATTGATGAGAAGAGATCAACTGTTGGAGGAATTATTAGAAAGTTGAATAAATACAAGATCACTAACAATCTCCCTCGACCTGGGGCTCCATGCAAGATCTCACCTCGTGGAGGTACACATGATCTTGAGAAGGGTGAGGAAACAGCCCAGAACTACACGTGGGAAACCTGAAGAGAGCTGGGACCACAGTTACAGAGGTCACGATTAGTAACACACTGCGTAGTTGTGGATTAAAATCCTGCAATGCTAGAAAGGTCCCCCTGCTTAAGCCAGCACATGCCCAGGCCCATCTAAAGTTTGCCAGAGAGCATCTGGATCAAGAGGAGGATTGGGAGAATGTCATGTGGTCAGCCTAAAATAGAACGCTCTTGTATTGAAGATGAAACATGGCTGGATCTGGACAATGATCCAAAACACACCGCCTAGGCAATGTAGGAGTGGCAAGGTAAAAAGTATTTCAAGGTTGTGGAGTTGCCTGCCACTCCCAGCGACATCCCCGAAACATCACAGCTCTACATAAGATATGCAGAATGGTCCAGAATACCAGCTACTGTGTGTGAAAACCTGGTGAAGGCCTACAGGAAATGTTTGACCTCTGTCATTGCCAAGCAAGGTTACATTACAAAGTCTTGAGGTGAACTTTTGTTATTGACCAAATACTTATTTTCTGCACCAGTATACGAATAAATGATTTAAAAATCACACAATGTGATTTCCTGGATTTTTTTAACAGTCTGTCTAAAACAGTTTAAGTGTACCTATGATCATCTTTTTAAGTGGGAGAACTTGACCAGTCGGGGCCTGCCAAATACTTTTTTGCCCCACTGTAAGAGCAGGGGGGATGTTGGTGATCAATTGATTCCTGCTTGTTTCAAATAACATTGCAGCAACAGGCTCCTCTGAGTCACACACTGACCATGTTGAGCAGTTCTGGACCTTTGACTGAGATGAAGTTGAGGCCTGACTCGTTGGCCACAGCCTGCCAGGAGAGACAGAGCACATTAAGATAAAATGAGACCTTACCGAAAAGCTTCACTCTAAAAGACGAGTCAAACATAGTAGGACTACCAACCTTGGCCAGCAGTGTTTTCCCACAACCTGGAGGTCCAGCCAGGAGCACCCCAGATGGAGCATTGAGCCCCAGAGCTCTGAACTGCTCTGGAGAGCGAATAGGACCCTGCAGGACATAGCAATTCATCAGAATAGAACAGAACAGAACTGTTGGGCTTGTACCTGTTCCTGATAGAAACATTTGCATTCAGCCCCACTGAGTCAGCACTCTGTAGAACCAGCTTTGGCTGTGTCTCTCTACCAGCTTTGAACTTTTAGTCCATTCCATTTTGTAAAACAACTCCAGGTCAGTCAGACTGGATGGAGAACATCTGAACCAGTATGTTTCACTGTAGGGATTGTGTATTCAGGGTGATGTGCTACCTTTCATTCGTCTGTGGCTTACTTCTAATCTTTTCTTCATAAAAGTCCAGATTTAAGGAGTTTGCAACTGATATTTACCCTTCCATTTAGTTTTCTTTTTTTTTTAAAGACAGTAAAAATAATGTCCCGTTAACAGAGTCTTTCCTCTGAGCTGTGGATGTCTGCAACTCCTCCAAAGTAATCATGGGACTCTTGGCTGCTTCTCTGACTATCTCCTTGCCCTGCCTGTCCGTTTAGGTAGACATCCATTTCTTCGTAGGTCTGCAGGTGCTTCATCTTCTCTCCATGTCCAGATGATGGATTGAACTGAGCTCTGGGAGATGTTCAAAGCTTGGGATATTGTTCTAGAATCTAACCCCGCTTGAAACTTCTTCACAACTTTCTCCTTGACCACTCTGCTGTGTTCCTCATTCTTCATGATGCTGGATATTCTCTAATGTTCTCTAACAACCTCTAAGGCCAGAAACTCTAACATCTGCAGTTTGACTTGGATTATATTACATACAGATGTGCTCTGTTTACTGATTAGTTGACTTCTGAAGGCAGCTGGTTACACTGAATATTATTTAGGTGTATCAGTGAAGGGGGCTGAATACAGATGCAGACCACACCTTTTCTGATTTCCAGAGATGGGACAAAGTCATTGTTTTGCAAGTCACAAGTAAGTCTCAAGTCTTTGTCCTCGAGTCCCGAGTCAAGTCGAGTCAAAGATGAGGCAAGTCCCGAGTCGAGTCAAAAGTCAAAGCCAACAAGTCTCAAGTCGAGTCAAAAGTCCTACCATTTTAGTTTCAAGTCATCTTACCACAGAGATAAATTTATACAAATCATGCATGTATGTAAGATTTGTATTTATTTAAACCTCTATTTATACAATAACATTAATCAAATACAGTAAAAAATGCTTGTATTTCAAGTTTCAACAGCATATTGCACTAGAACAATGCACAGCAGCTTCAGTCCTGTATTGTATTGACCTCATATTGCAAAACAGTTTAACTTTCAAATACACATTGATCCTTTTAACCTAAACTTTTTTAAACATGTCATCAATAAAATCCTCACCCCTCAAAATTATCACTTCGGAAAAACTGGACCAACCTGATAATATAATTGGAATGCCTCCATGGTGTGTAAAAAAAAATGTCCCCCAGTTTTCATGGGAAGTAGCAAGTCTTCTCAAGTCAAAAGGCGCAAGTCCAAGTAAAGTCACGAGTCATTGATGTTAAAGTCCAAGTCGAGTTGCAAGTCTATGTATATTTTATCAAGTCGAGTCTGAAGTCATCAAAATTATGACTCGAGTCTGACTTGAGTCCAAGTCACATGACTCGAGTCCACACCTCTGCTGATTTCTCTTGGTAACATATTTGATAAACACAGCCTCATTTTCCTTCCACTTCATACGAATATGGTACTTTATGTTGGTTTATACCATGCAGTAGGGCAAAAAAAAATTTGGCAGCCACCAATTGTGCAAGTTCTCCCACTTAAAAATATGAGGTCTGTTTTTTTCATTATAGGTACAGAACTGTGAAAGACGAAATGTAAGAAATAATTCAGGAAATCACATTGTATGATTTTTAAAGAATTTATTTGTATAATGGTCCAGAAAATAAGTATTTAACACCATTGGCGTTGCCTGGCCTGGGCATTCCCAGCTCTAGCCCTGAACATTTCTTATCATGCCCCCAAATGTTTTTTAACTCCAGAAGGGATATGTTTACATTAACTGAGCTGCCCTATGACATTAATGAAGACAGCAGTTTTGTAATTTTCCTGGCTTCGCTGAATGCAAAAGAGGCACGATGGAATGACCGATCAGAGAAGAGTTGTAGCTACTGAAACAGGGAATCCTCTGTGTTTTATTGGCTGACAGTCCAGTGTTTAATCTAAACTCTAGTATTATTATTCAGAGCGGTCCCGACAGAAAACGGACATCAGACGATTTTTTGACAGAAATAAGAGAGACAATTCTTCAGTTGTAGCGGCCAGCAAAACTCTGGGCCAACACATAAAACAGGAAAAACACACAAGCAATTTAAATCCTGTATGTCTTCGAGATTATATAAACATTAGGCAGATCATTCCTGACAGTCGTGTTTTAAAAATCTTAAGGAACAGGTGTTACGTCCGTCTGCGTCTCCCCATTGATCTGTCATTACAGCTCCTCATCGCCCCAGAGGTCTCATTGCAAGTTTCCCTGGCCCATAACTGGCCGCTTGCTTTTAGCAGCACCAGAACTTACTGCGTAAAGCTCTGAAACATGCTCGCTTGCATTTTTTTATGTGCGCGGCAGTAGTCACTTCTTCTGCCATGCAGTTATAGCTTTGCTCACACATCTGTGTCAAAATCCGCTCAGAGACAGAACAGCTTCATGAACTTCAGCTATGGGGAGATTTTTCAGCAGAAGAACAAACAAAACAAATGTGAAAAAGCAAAAACTCCTCAGAGTTTGAATCAATAACTATTTATTGATGTGTGTTTAACCCTAAAGTGAGTTTAATTCAGTGTATCATATTCAAAATGATTATAGGCATTAATCCTTGAATATTAATGTTTCTATAAGCCTAAAAATACTTCATTAAGACTGGTGAGCAGGGATATATCTAGGAAGTCTTTAAAGGGGGTCAGTGATGATCCTGGGGTGTCATACAAAAATAAAAGCAGGGCTGTAATACAAAGGGGGCAGGGGCTAGACTGCATGACAGTTAGACACACAACAGGGGGGTCAAGGATCAACGTAAACGTAAACATAAACGAATAAATAATTCTAACTAATTAAAGCTATTTCTCTGTCTTAACATTCTTTAAAACATTATATTCACAAGAAGTGATGATGTAGGCATCTTCATAAATTCAGAACACAAGGAGCTGTAGCAGAAAACAGGACTGGATTTAAATTACTGACTAATCAACAACACGTTAAACATTTGGACTGATGATTGTCAGGGAGGAAATAAAATCAGAGTATATCACAAGAATAAACTACACTACACCGCTGATTAAATCAACAGTTTTACTTTAGTTTTGAGTGTTACTTATTGACTAAGTTTATCATCCTGTCTTATTAATATCAATATTGATTTTAAAGATCTTGTTTACACTGTTGCGTCTAAGTTTGAAAATAAATACATCTTTAAGTACATATTGCAGTATTTAGCTTTAAACAAGCTGCCAAAATGCTGAAGAAAGCTTTAATAAAAAGCCTTTTTTTACTACACAGGTTCCCGTATTCTGTATAAAAGACACCTGTCCACACCTTCAAACAGTCAGATTCCAACCATGGCCAAGACCATGGCCAAGAGAGCTGTCTAAGGACACCAGGGACAAGACTGTACATCTGCAAAGACTGGGACGAGCCATTCTACAATAGGGAAGCAACTTGGTGAGAAGAGATCAACTGTTGAAACAATTATTAGAAAATTTTATGAATACAAGATCACTGATAATCTCTCTCGACCTGGGGCTCCACGCAAGATGTCCCTTTGTGGGGTACACATGATCTTGAGAAGGGTGAGGAAAGAGCCCAGAACTATATAGGGGAACTGGTCAATGACCTAAAGAGAACGGGAATCACAGTAACAAAGGTTTTGAGAAAGTATTGTTAGGCCATTAGTAACCAACACCACTTGCCGTGTTTAGAGGGGAAAGAATGCCAAGTTGCATCGCAAGAACACCATGCCCACTATGAAGCATGGGCGTGGAAACATTATGCTTTGAGGCTGCTTTTCTGCAAAGGGGACAGGACGACGGATCCGTATTAAGGAAAGGATGAATGGGGCCATGTATCATGAGATTTTTGACAAAAACCTCCATCCATCAGTGAGAGCATTGAAGATGAAACGTGGCTGGATCCAGCATGACAATGATCCCAAACACACCACCCAGGCAATGGTCTTGGAGAGACCTAGCCAGTCTCCAGACGTCAATCCAATAGAAAATCTATGGTGCATCAAAGTTACATGCTTCAAAACATCACAGCTCTAGAGAAGTACCCCCTACAGTGTGTGCAAACCTGGTCAAGACCTACAGGAAATGGTTGAACTCTCATTGCCAACCAAGGTTACATTACGAAGTATTGAGGTGAACTTTTGTTATCGACCAGATACTTATATTCTGCAAGATAATAAATAAAATCTTTAAAAATCATTCAATGTTATTTCCTGGATTTTTTTTACCATTCTGTCTCTCACAGTTTAAGTGTACCTATGATGAAAATTACAGACCTCTCATGTTTTTAAGTGGGACAACTTGCAAAATCTGTGGCTGCCAAATACTTTTTTGCCCCACTGTAATGTAACAAAATCTTAAACAGTTGTGGGATAAGTTGGTAAGGCCCTGTGCCGCTAAGTGTGGTGTTACCAGTATTGCCATGATGAGTTCTTCCCTGATGTTCTGCAGAGCTCCTACATTCTCCCAGGTGACATCTGGCACAGTAGCAAAGCCCTCCCTCTTGGCTGAAGGCTGAACCCGGGACAGAGCATCCTGAAAATCGGACATCAGGATGGACAGGCCAGCCAGCTCCTGCTCCGTCAGCGTCTCAGTGGTTTTCAGCAGGCGCAGAAGCTGCCACAGTTCACCCTGCTTAAGGCAGCACAGAAACGGCACTAACTGCATGTCAAAAAGTGTCAGGATGCATTTTTTATTTATTACAACACTAACCTAAAACATGTAGGCAAATTGAAACATCCTTGCTTCCTTGTATTAAAAATTACCCCAAACTGACTCATTCATGTTTAAATAAAAGCTCTCCAGCTGGGCAACAAAAACTTTTAATAGAAAAAACAATTTCAATTTCAGTTCAGTTTATTTATATAGCGCCGATTCACAACAGATGTCATCTCAAGGCACCTTACAAGAAAGTAATTTCAATACAAATATTCCAATCGGTTTAAAAGTTTTCTATGTAAGGAATCCCAGCAGATTGCATGGAGTCATTGACTGGCAGTTGCGCCCCATTGATGCAGACTCCAACCACAGCAATCCCTCATACTGAGCAAGCATGTAGCGACAGTGGGGAGGAAAAAGTTCTCTTTAACAGGAAAAAACCTCCAGCAGAACCTGGCTCTATGGAAAGCCAAGAGGGCCAAAAACACGCGAAATTTCGTGTGTCTTTCACACGTTAACAACACGCAAACAACGCGTACTTTGCGTGTGAAGATAATCAACGTGAAAACAACACCTAAACAAGGTGTTAATGACGCGCAAACAACACGTACTTTACGTGTAGGGTTATGTCGCTGCTGATTGGCTTCCAAGACCGTGGGATGAACCACTACAACAATCAGAAAAGGGGGGGAGCTCAGCAGATAACAGCAGGCTGCAGATAATGCTATTTTTGTCATCTGCTAGAATCTCCAGAAGGTGATATTAAGATATTCCATCCCGATCATTTTCAATATTTTTTAAATTATTTTAACGCAAATAATAGTTTCAAATAATGGATTAACTTTTACTAAATAGTTATTTGTAAATCAAACGATACCTGAACGCAAGTAGCTATGTGAGACCAGAGTCCACTGAGGCCAACACTGATACCGGAACACACACAATCATAGATGTCCCCAGACTCAGTAAACTCGAGCGTAGCAGGAGTAAATCATCAAGCAGCGCAAGAGAAGGTGATGAAACACGGACAGAACACATTAATATGAGGCTGATCTACAGAGTGAAATAGGGCAGCTTGATTAACATACAAGCTCCAGCGAGCGGTCAGCTGATATGTGCAAATTCGCGAGCAGTGTCCACACAGAAGACGCATATCAGCTGTGGATGGATTTCGTGTGTGAAAGACACACGAAATGTCGCGCGTTTTTGCCCCTCTTGGCCTTCGATATGGCTCAGTATGAGCAGCCATCTGCCACGACCGTCTGGTGGTTCGAGAAGACAGAGCAGAAACACAGAAAGAACAAAAGAACGATGGAAAAACCAACAGCTGCCCTTGTACCTGCTGCTCATCCTTTCGAGCCTCAATCTGCTCCGTACTTCCTGATGGTTCAGCAGAGCTCTGGGGTAGACTCTGAAGCAGTGGCCTTGTTTCCAGCAGAACCCGGTTCACAGCAGCCATGGCAGCTTCCCGGCACAGAGCCATGATGTCTGCACCCACGTAGCCTGGCGTTAGCCGGGCCAGCTGCTGGTAGTTGAAATCTTCAGGCAGCATCAGCTTCCGACACAATGTCTTCAAGATCCTGGCAAAGCAAAAAGAGTCCTGTTTGGATTACCTTCTTATAGGGGATAAGATCATGAAAAAGACCAACCAATCCTATTTTATAGAACATGACCCAATCAACTGCCTTCAAATCATGTTAGTTTACGGAAAGAAAAAGTCTGATCTGTACAGCAGTTGTTTTAAAGTAAGCCGGTTCTTAACATCTCATCAGTCTCTCTGTTATCAGGTCCTTACCCGAGCCGAGCGCCCTCATCAGGGATCCCCAGACAGATTTCTCTGTCGAATCGTCCAGCTCTGCGGAGGGCAGGATCCAGGGAGTCAGGCCTGTTGGTGGCCCCGATAACCACAACCTGAGCTGTCACTGTCAGACTGTTCAGGTCTAGAAGAAGGCAAGCAACAGAAACCATTGTTGAGGAATGTTCCTGCATATTAAAAGCATCAGGCTAGACGAGTTTATTTGCTTTTGTAATTATTTTTTAGAAACACCTTAAATAGGACATAATATGCAAATATCACATCTACAAGCCGTTTGAAAAAGTGCCTTATTGTGACATAATAAGCGGAATTTGCATATAATTGCCCCTCACCTGTCAAACCCTGCCCTCAACTATCAAACCCCACCCATCATCTGCCAAACACTGCCCACCAATTCCAATTCCATGCCATTCTCATAGGTGGCAAACCAAGAGCCTAGTAACAAGATGGGTGGGCGTGGTCTGTTACGGCTAATTTGCATAAACGTGGCAGAACCCTCTAAACAGCTCAGTCTGAAATGGACTAAAATTGTCCACTTAGCCTTAGATAATTGGATTATATACTGATCCTGTCTGCCCTCAAAGCTCTGGAGACCACAGTGATCATATTTAAAAAAAGCTTGAACATGTTTTAGTGGTTAAAGGAACAACACCAGGCTGGCTAAAATCATATTAGTCTGATTCTAGTTTGTTCAGGTTCATCATACTGTAAGTTATGGAGTACCAGAGGGTTCAGTTCTTTGACCAACACTCTTTACTTTCTCATTTGATTCCATTTGACAAAATTGTTACACATAATGCGATGCAATATCACTGATATACTAATGATATAGGCTTACAGCCTAATAAAATTCTAAAACCTCGATTTTCCAAGTCAGCAAAACTGGCAAATATAGAAAACATCTTGCAACTATGCTGTAATTAAACCCCTGCTGAAAAGAGACAATCTGGACAAGACACAAATGAACAACTACAGGCCCATCTCCAATCTTCCATTTTTAAATAAGATCATTGAAAAGGCAGTTTTTCATCAGCTAAATGACTTCTTAAGACAAAGCAACTGCTACGACGTCTTTCAGTCAGGTTTTAGACAGCCCCACAGCACTGAGACTGCTCTGACCAAAGTCATCAATGACATCTGTTTGAATACTGACAGTGGAAAAATGTCAGTGTTAGTTTTACTGGATCTCAGTGCTGCATTTGATACTGTTGACCACATTATTTTACTCAAACGACTGGAGAACTGGGTGGGTCTCTTTGGCACTGTACTAAACTGGTTCAAAACGTACTTAGAGAACAGGAAGTACTTTGTGTCAATAGGTAACTTTACATATGAGCAGACAGGAACTACATGTGGGGTTCCCCAGGGTTCCATCCTGGGACCTCTTCTGTTTAGCATCTATATGCTCCCACTGGCACAGGTAATAAATAACAACAATATAAGTTACCATAGCTACACAGATGACACACAGATATATATTAGAATGTCACCAGAAGACCAAGGGCCTGTACAGGCTCTTGGCAAATGCATTGAGGAAATTAATGACTGGATGTGCCACAATTTTCCACAGCTGAAGAAAAACAAAACTGAGTTAATTGTCTTTGGAGCTAAAGAGAAAAGATTGAAGGTCACCACAGGGTTTCGGTCCATACACCTAAAAACCACCAACCACGTCAGAAATCTGGGTATAGTGATGGACTCAGACCTAAACTTTGAAAAACACATTAAGGCAATCACAAAATCAGCCTACTATCACCTTAAGACTATCTCAAGGATAAAAGATCTGATGTCTCAGCAGGACCTGGAAAAACTAGTCCATGCATTCATCTTTTGTTGGCTTGATTATTGTAACAGCGTCTTTACAGGTCTACCTAAAAAATCAATTAGGAAACTGCAGCTCATCCAGAACTCTGCTGCTCGAGTTCTCACTAAGATCAAAAACATGGACCACATCAGTGCAGCTCTGAGGTCTTTACACTGGCTGCTTGTCTGTCAGAGGACAGACTTCAAAGTTCTGCTGCTGGTCTATAAAGCTCAGAATGGTTTAGGACCAAAATACATCAGTGATCTCCTGACCCAGTATGAACCTACTCGACCCCTCAGGTCATCTGGATCCGGTCTTTTATCAGTTCCCAGAGACAGAACCAGACATGGAGAAGCTGCGTTCAGCTTCTATGCTCCACATGTCTGGAACAAACTCCCAGAAAGCCTCAGATCAGCTGAAACGCTCAGTTTATTTAAATCCAGGTTAAAGACCCACCTGTTCTCAGCTGCTTTTGATAAGATTTTTATTCTAAGTTTTAAATCTGCACGGCTTCTTTTAAGATTTTTTTTTAATATATATATATATATATATAAATTATGGCTGCACAGTGGCGCAGTTGGTAGCACTGTTGCCTTGCAGGAAGGTCCTGGGTTCAAATCCCAGCCTGGGTTCCGGTTTCCTCCCACATTCCAAAAACATGACTGTTAGGTGAACTGGTTTCTCTAAAATTGCCCTTAAGTATGAGTGTGTGCTTGCATGGTTGTTTGTCCTGTATGTCTCTGTGTTGCCCTGTGATAGACTGGCAACCTGTCCAGGGTGTACCCCGCCTTTCAGCCCCCCCGCAACCCTGCATAGTATGGACAGTTAGAGAAGATGAATGGATTGATGGATCTTACAATTATATCACATATGTATATACTATAGAGCACATGTTTGATAATAACAAAGGCAACGAGTCTCTGAATTCATTAGTGCAGGTAATGAATGTTTCTTTTTGTTAGAGCTGTTCCTCTATATTTAGCTCAGTGCTTGTTTGGGAAGGGAAAAAGCTCTGAACTGAGATTCAATTAAGTTTGGTGGTCTCTGAAGATACATTTTGTTTTTCTATAATGATCTAATGAATTACAGCTGAATAGTGAGACCTAGATGGAACTATATTTAGAAGGAATTCCTTTAGAATTTGCATTTGACTTGACTATTTCATGGAGTGTTTCAAATTGTACTAAATTAAATTGTATCTGATTTTTTTTGACTGAATCTTGGCTGAATTTGAATGCATTTTATTTATTACACATTAAATCTCCTTCCTCTTTTCTAAAAGGTGCCACGAGACTACATCGTTATGAAGTGGTCCTATAATAAAACCTTTATTTGATCAGATAGAATACCACATAACTTGGTGCCTGGTTTGCTTTCCTTTCCTCTTGGTCTTATAGAGCTTAAGAAATACGTTTTGATAAAACATTTTCCTACCATCCATGCAGGTTAACAGCTGGGCTACAATCCTCCTCTCCATGTCTTTAGAAGCTATCTCTCTTTTAGGTGTGATGGCATCTATTTCATCAATGAACAAAATGCATGGACTGGAGGACTGCAGAGAGAGAAAAGGGTGAATGTAGGTCAGGGGTCACCAGTGTTACTGTATGCTGCTGCTGATTTAAAACACTATTGCTGATCCATACAAAAAAAAGAAGAAGTACAAACCACAGCCAGGTCAAACAGTTCCCTTAGCTTCTGCTCCGACTCTCCTGACACTCCAGATACCAGTTCTGGAGCAGACACCTTCAGCATGGGGATCTGCAGCTCCTGAAACACACAGTCACAGCCTCACAGTCACAACTAAATGGGCCCAAATGTCCAGCTATCTCAGACTCTCTGTTTATTCTGTTTTCATAAACTGCTTTAACAACTGAATTTCTCTAATTTGCTATCTTGTTTTAAAAAATCTGGTGCTGAGCTCACCCCAGCCACTGCCTGGGCCAGCAGGGTCTTTCCACAGCCGGGAGGCCCATGCAGGAGGAAGCCCCTGGGGGGAACCATCCCAAGGTGCTGGTACACCTCAGGGTGACGCATATGTACCAGCAGCTTGCACACCTCCTGCAGTAAAATATGACACTCTGATTATTGGATTATGAACAGTAAAAGCCCTGTTGAAGGAAAGAGTCCCTCTACGGCAGGGGTGCCCAACCCTGGTCGTCGAGATCTAGCATCCAGCAACTTTTAGGTGCATCCCTTCTCATCACAGCTAAATCAAATGAAGGCCTCGTTACCAGGCCTCTGCAGAGCTGACAGACTGCCGATGAGGGAATCGAACAAATTGATTCAGGTGTGTTGGAGCTAAGATACAGTGGCTTGCAAAATTATTCGGCCCCCTTGAATTTTTCCGCATTTTGTCACATTACAGCCACAAACATGAATCAATTTTATTGGAATTCCACGTGAAAGACCAATACAAAGTGGTGTACACGTGAGAAGTGGAACAAAAATCATAAATGATTCCAAACATTTTTTACAAATAAATAACTGAAAAGTGGGGTGTGCGTAATTATTCAGCCCCCTTTGGTCTGAGTGCAGTCAGTTGCCCATAGACATTGTCTGATGAGTGCTAATGACTAAAAAGAGTGAACCTGCGTGTAATCTAATGTCAGTACAAATACAGCTGCCCTGTGACGGCCTCAGAGGTTGTCTAAGAGAATGTTGGGAGCAACAACACCATGAAGTCCAAAGAACACACCAGACAGGTCAGGGATAAAGTTATTGAGAAATTTAAAGCAGGCTTAGGATACAAAAAGATTTCCCAAGCCTTGAACATCCCATGGAGAGCTGTTCAAGTGATCATTCAGAAATGGAAGGAGTATGGCACAACTGTAAACCTACCAAGACAAGGCCGTCCACCTAAACTCACAGGCCGAACAAGGAGAGCGCTGATCAGAAATGCAACCAAGAGGCCCATGGTGACTCTGGAGGAGCTGGAGAGATCTACAGCTCAGGTGGGGGAATCTGTCCATAGGACAACTATTAGTGGTGCACTGCACAAAGTTGGCCTTTATGGAAGAGTGGCAAGAAGAAAGCCATTGTTAAAAGAAAACCAAAAGAAGTCCCATTTGCAGTTTGCCACAAGCCATGTGGGGGACACAGCAAACATGTGGAAGAAGGTGCTCTGGTCAGATGAGACCAAAATTGAACTTTTTGGACAAAATGCAAAATGCTGTGTGGCGGAAAACTAACACTGCACATCACTCTGAACACACCATCCCCACTGTCAAATATGGTGGTGGCAGCATCATGCTCTGGGGGTGCTTCTCTTCAGCAGGGACAGGGAAGCTGGTCAGAGTTGATGGGAATATGGATGGAGCCAAATACAGGGCAATCTTGGAAGAAAACCTCTTGGAGTCTGCAAAAGACTTGAGACTGGGGCGGAGGTTCACCTTCCAGCAGGACAACGATCCTAAACATAAAGCCAGGGCAACAATGGAATGGTTTAAAACAAAACATATCCATGTGTTAGAATGGCCCAGTCAAAGTCCAGATCAAAATCCAATCGAGAATCTGTGGCAAGATCTGAAAACTGCTGTTCACAAACGCTGTCCATCTAATCTGACTGAGCTGGAGCTGTTTTGCAAAGAAGAATGGGCAAGAATTTCAGTCTTTAGATGTGCAAAGCTGGTAGAAACATACCCTAAAAGACTGGCAGCTGGAATTGCAGCAAAAGGTGGTTCTACAAAGTATTGACTCAGGGGGCTGAATAATTACGCACACCCCACTTTTCAGTTATTTATTTGTAAAAAATGTTCGGAATCATGTATGATTTTCGTTCCACTTCTCACGTGTACACCACTTTGTATTGGTCTTTCACGTGGAATTCCAATAAAATTGATTCATGTTTGTGGCTGTAATGTGACAAAATGCGGAAAAATTCAAGGGGGCCGAATAATTTTGCAAGCCACTGTATATCTAAAATTTGTAGGATGGTAAATCTCGAGGACCAGGATTGGGCACGCCTGCCTATTGTGACCACCCAGAAGCAAACATCAGCGTTAGAGACAAAGCAGAAGGGTGAAACCACTAACCGTTAGAATCTCCTCATTACCCCCCACATCCTCAAACCTCAGAGAGGGATACTGTAGCTCTTGGGACTTTGACTTTGCTGAGAAATAAAAAAGAAAACACATTTAGATCCAACACAATAAGCCACACAAAGAAAGTAGAAACTTAACTCTAAACTATTAACTAAACACAATATAGGCAAATATTTTAGCTAGGTGGGAAGACAACATGCTTTAAATGTTATACTACTGCTAGAAAATGACATTAAAATACACCGCTATATGTGGTGTGAGTACACACTGCCTTCAGAACAGCATCTACATGAACCTGCCAGCAGAAGCTGGACTAGTCTGGGGTTGATCCAAAGATCTCAGACAGATTTGTGGATCTAGACCACCTATTTTTTTTGTACAGCACCCATGATTACAATAGACATCCCACTTCATTCTAACAGGGCTCTGCAGCAGCCTCTTCTGATTGGCCACAGGGAAAACAGCTGCAAGTTCATCAACCCTCCATGCTTCTTTCTAATGTTTCAGCCTGGTTTTATAAATGGCTTCTACAAAGAGTTCTTCTGGCTGTGTTTAAGTCTATAACTGCAGATGGCGATCATCAGCAGCTGTTGGTGGAAAAGGTTAGTTATTCTTCTGATGAGAGTCCGATTGACTCCTGACTGTGTGAAAGGCTCAGGATAGGGACACCACATAATGACTTGATTTAGACTGTTCTGTTTACAGACAACTTTGCACTACGTGACCAGAAGATGTTATATTAGTACAAATAAAAGTGAAAATAATTAGAAATTCTTAATTACCCAGAATATGGAATATTAAATGGATTTCCAGTAGCAGTCTTGCAATCAGTCTGAAGAAGTCTCTGACTGAAGACTGTCGCTGTATGACAGTCTCATGACTGTCATGGACTGCTAACAGTGCAATATCCGGGCAGCAAAGACAATATATCACAGTAATATGTCCTGGATGACACAATCAGTTGTTGGTAAGCACTGCTAATCCACCTCATTTGTTTTTGCTGTTCATCTTTCTCTGTCTGGCCGTATGGATAGAAGACCGAGGAGAGAGATAAGTTGGGATGCGATCCTTGCATTTTATGGTCGATGAAAGAGATGGTTTGAACTTTCTCAATCTGCTCTTTGGTCCTGCTATGCATCAATGTAGCCTCCTTTTCAACTCCTCTTGGATTTGGGGTCGTAGTTCAGGTATTATTTGAGCTTTTGAGAAGCTAACCAGCTGTTCCTAATTATAAACACAATATCTTGTTGCCACGGTTACGTATAACAACCGTCCAAAAGTAAAAAGAAAAAATAAGCCTTAAAAGTCTTAAAACCGTCCAGCTACACAGCATCCAAAACCAGAGAGAATAATTGTCCAAAAAAGCATTGCAGCAACCAAAAAAAGAAACAATCAACAGAAGTCTAGAAAAGGAACAAATTGAAACCAACGTAACAGGCCAGATCCAACATGCTGCTAACATGAGTGATTCTAGAGCAGTGAGATTAGGTCATACCTTTCTTGGTCAAAGTGTGAGACTCAGTAGTTTCAGCAGACCTCTTTGCCCTTTTCTTTGACTTCTTCTGACACATCTCAGGCTCCAGCTGGGACACACCTCTCTGTCAGTGGAAATGAACACAGTAGAAAGTGCAGAAGGTACACTTACATACACTGCATGCACAGGTAGAGGGTTATAGCGTCTGCTGCACTCTGAAGAATCTGTGTCTGTTCTGAGCAGCTCCCATATTCTGTTAAATAAAAACAATGCCAGCTGAGACTGGGATAAAACTGCTGCAAAAAAGTAGGTCCATCATTTTTTTTAAATCTGGAGCTCTCAGAGAAACTATCACTTTTATTCAGCGGAAGGATCAACTCAGTCCAGCTTCAAAAATTTAACATGCTTCTTTACCTTTCTAAAGCAACTACCAATCACTTACCAACCCATAACATCCCTGCATTAGCTTGGTGTGTTTCACAACCAGATTTACTGTTGTGTAGGCCACCCTGAAATTTAAGTTCAATTTATTTATATAGCACATTTGATTACAACAACTTTGACCAAAGTGTTGTACAGAATTAATAAAATGACAGACAGAAATACAAACTAAAACTAAATTAAAAGCCCCCCCAATAACTCTCATACTGTATTAAAAGCCAGTGAATACAAATGTGTTTTTTTAAAGCAATTTAAACAGATTGACAGTTGGAGCCTGTCTGACGTGTAGGGGGAGGTTATTCCAGAGCTCGGGGCTACAACCCTAAATGCTCGATCGCATCTGTGAACCAGCCTAAACCTTGGTACAGCAAAAAGCAAATCATCATTTGATCTGAGTGCTCTAGAGAGGGTGCATAAGGCTGCAAGAGTAAATACACAGGGGCCTGTCCATTCAGGGCTTTATGAGTCAACAGTAAGATTTTAAAATCGATCCTGTAATTAACAGGGAACCAGTGAAGAGAGGCAAGCACCGGGGAAATATGTTTGCGCCTTTTAGTATGTGTCAGAAGACGAGCTGCAGCATTCTGGACTAGCTGCAGTCTTTGCAAGGCATGTCCGATTTACTATGACATATAAAGAGTTGCAATAGTCCATCTGAGATGTAATAAAAGCATGGATCACCGTTCAAAGTTTTTAAAGGATTAATAGGAATTCACTTTAGATAAAAGCCTCTGTTTAAAAAAAGACCACTGGACAACTGAGTAGATCTGTTTTTTGAAGGTGTCAAATATAACCCCAAAAATGTTTTGCATGCAACTTGATAAAAGGCTCGAGGCTATGCAAGTTAAAATGGGAAGTGTTTGGATTACTTCTTGGTCCAAACATGATCACTTTAGTTTTATTCTCATTTAAATTAAGGAAGTTTATGCCATCCAACTTCAATGAGACACTGAAGTAATGGTTTTTAGTGTAGAAGAACATATACCCTTTCAGCTGAAGGTAGATCTGCGTGTCATCGCCATATGAATAAAAGGAAATATTATATTTTCTGAAAATAAATAGAGAATAAAATTGGGCCTGGAGATCCCTGGAGAACTCCACAGGTAAGGGGGGCTGAGGAGGACGTTGAGTCTCCAAGTCTCACAGAAAAACTCCTGTCGAACAAATAAGACCTGAACCACTCAAATGAGATTCCCTTGATGCCGCAATGCTACAGTTGTAAGATCAGGATGAAGTGGTCAACGTATTAAAGGCAGCGGTCAGATCCAGAAGCAAGAGAACAGCAGTGTCCTGAGTCAGTGGCCAATAAAAGATCATTAAAAACATTTAAAAGTGCAGTTTAAGTGCAATGAAGAGCTTTAAAACCAGATTGAAGCTTATCTAAGACATTGTGTTCATTTAAAAAAAGATTGCAACTGAACTAAAACGATCTTTTCCAAAAGTTTTGATAGAAAAGGGAGCTTTGAAATAGGCCAAAAATCTGAGAAGACAGAGGAATTTAGATTTTTTTTCTTTTAAGTAAGGGCTGTACAACTGCATGTTTAAAAGAGGCTGGGACAACACTTGAACTAAGGCTGCTGTTAAAAATTCTTAAACTGCCCGACCCGACAACCTTTACAACCTGAACCCTCGGGTGTTCCAGAAAAGGTACCCCGCACAGTAAGAATCAAGACCTGAGAGCAATTTTAGATTGATCATCCTTTTAAAAGCCATATAAACCCTGAATGCTTGCTTGGCTTTTAATAATAGTCATACTTTTTTTTTTTTTTATTAAAAAGGGACCTTGGGTCAGGATTTTAAAACCTATGCTTCTTAGAAGTAAATATCCAGGTTTTTCCTAAACTGAACAACAACTAAACCGTCCATGTAGATTTCAAAGTTTATCTTATTAACTCTGTGTTGATGTATATGTCTATCTGATCTATAGCACTCTGTGTTGTTCTCAAAGTGCTCCCTAGAAATAGCTGACTGATTTAGCCTAAGGACCTGCAGGGTACAATCAGGGTGTCTGCTGTCCATCTCAGGTACAGAGAGCAGCTCTCAGTGATTACGTACCCCTGTTTCTGTATCAGCTGACTCCTCTTTGCACAGGTCGATGTAGACGGGCTTCAAAGTGAGGTCTCTACCTTTGTCAATGAACCAGCCTCCAGAGGAAACCATAGATCCTTCATTTGGAGCAGGGTTGGTTCTACTGGCGGCAGGAGGTCTCTTACAATACAGCGATGTAACTGAGTTGTTTGGCTGTGGATAGAAAACCAATTTATAAAACTTCCCATTTAATAAAATAAGACAACATGATTCCATGTGTTATGGGAATATTTTTTGTGTAATTAGGATTTAATTAATTAGTTACATCATTAGTAAGTGCATTTAGGACACTAGGTCATGTTAGAGAAAACAAAGCCTTCTGTGTGTAATGTTTTGATACCAAAATATCAGATGTCAAAAGCAGCAAGATATCAACAGGATGTTCTGGCCTTGGGGGACTGATCACGCTGTAATCTGAACTGTGTGGAACGGCTCTTCAGGAGCAGGACAAGAACAACTGAGCTCATGCTGATTAGAGATAAACAGTGATAGCTAAATACTATATAATGTTTTGCATTAGAAGTTGGGGGAGGCCTGAGTGATGGCACTGTTTTGGGTGCACGCCATCTTCCAATTGGCCAATATGCTGTATTAAATATCAAAAACGCCTGAAGGACTCTCACTATCATCTTTGTTTGAGAAGAAGCTGTTTTTTCCATAATACATGTTATAAACAAGAGGAATATAAAGAGAATGTGGCTCTTTGGGAAATGCTTGGATAAGAAGGATGATTGAGAATATATAAAAATCTTTCTATGACTGGACTTCATCGGACTGACTGGAATATATATTTCTAGATATCAATTAGATCTTTCACTCATAAAGAACATTGGGATGCCATTGTTTTCCTGTCCTACTTTTTTTGGTAGGGAAAAAAACGACCTTTTTCAATGCCGTTTCAACAACGTCTTTTATCATAGTTCTTAAAGAGAAATAAGAATCGGTTCAAATAGGTATCTGCAGATTAAAGCTTTGCAAAACTGGAGACTGGAAGTTGGCTACACAGTTCTGATGAGAGAATTTCCAAGTCACACTGCTCACAGCTCGCTACACGTGACTTCATCGTTCTCATAAATTCAGGAGGTGTAGATTAGCTCCACTGCAGAAAGTCTGCAGGGTGGATGACCTGGTTCTGCACAAATCAACTTTAAAATGATGCCAGGTATGTACAAAGACTAGGTGAAAATAAGAACACACATAATGTCACATAATGTCAGACCCACTGTTACTCTTCTTTATACAGTATTTCTGTATGTAGTTGTGTATGTGCACAAACCTGACCAATAAAGCTTAAGTTTAAACCTTCACAGCTGTCTCTTACCGTGCTGCCCAGAACTTGTTTATCGCTGTCTGAGGACTCCTCTGAGCTGCTGCCATTCCTGCAAACACACAGGTTGGAAGCTTTCACAGGACAACCATACCTACAGCCAGAGGGGGTGTTTGAACTAGACATTGTACAAACTTTACCAAGAACCAACCAGAGAACTTTCTCTGCAAGTCAATTTTCCCCACTGAATAAGGTGTCAGCTGGCAAAATATATAGTGTCCTCTGCTTTTATAGAAGTCTGCAATCTGCAGCTCTTCAGACCTTCCACAGTGACTCTTAACAACAATTTTGGATAAGAAAGGAAGGTTAGATAAAGGTCTGTAATTAACTACGTCATTTCGATCAAGGGAATGTTTCTTAAGTAAAGGTTTAATTACAGCAATTAAAAATTTCTGTGGTACGTATCAATTTACTATGGATAGATTCATCATATCTAAAATGGGCCCAGGAACAATAATAAAAAAAGTACTCATATCAGTTCTTTCTGTATCTTTGCCTGTCTTCTCAAACTTCCAGACGGTCATGGCAGATGGCCGCTTGTACTGAGCCAGGTTCTGCTGGAGGTTTCTTCCTGTTAAAGGGGAGTTTTTCCTCTCCACAGCCGGTACATGCTTGCTCAGTATGAGGGATTGCTGTGGTTGGAAGTCTGCATCAACGGGATGCAACCTCAAGTCAATGACTAGATGCAATCTGCTGGGATTCTTTAAATAGGAAACTAAATAACCTTTAAACTAATTGGAATGTTTGTATGATTGCATTGAAATTACTTTTCTTCTAAAGCGCCTTGAGATGACATCTGTTGTGAATCGGCGCTGTATAAATAAACTGAACAGAATTTTGGCTCAAAATTATAAAGAGCCAACTAATGGTCTTGGATATGATAACAAGTGTTTAGCAGTTTTTTAGGGAATAATTGCATAGAATTTCAACAACAGAAGTTTTAACATTTTTCTGAGTAATATTTTATAGATACATTTTTTTGTCTTTAGGTTGTGCAGTTTTTTGTTGTTGTTTTTTTACATAAGTTTTCTACAAATATCTACATCCTGTAGAAGAAGAATATATTCATCCTCTTTTTGTTTATGTTTTTCTTTATTCTTAAACCTAAAAATAAAATGGTGGTCCTTTAAAAGTAAAAACTAATTTCATACAGTAGATATTTTTCAAAAAATAAGTTGTCTTTTTCCAAAAGGTCAGGTAACATTTGCAGCACTTAACCAGTTTTCTGGGCTGAGACAGAAATGGCTCTTTGGATGGTAAAGGTTGCAGACCCCCTGCTCTAGAAGAATTGTTCATGTAGTTGTACAAATGCTAGTAAATATCTGAGATGAAAGTTGAAGAACCACTAAGGACCACTGGAGGAGTAGCTAGGACTGGGTCTTAGTGGGTCAAACCAGTGCGCAGAATGTGCAGTTACCCAGTATCGTTGCAGCTGCTCCTGGCTCTTTTAGCCATGTGTTTGCTCTCCAGGTCATTAAGGCCCGCGTCCTCTTTGACTGCATCATACACTTCAATAGACACATGGACAAGAGGAATTTGGTCTCTTCATAAAACATACAGCATACAAAAACTACATCCCTATGAATGTAATAATAGGTCCGTTACATTTCAGAGATCATCATTCTGTTACCTCCCAGAATACTTCTTGATCTAGATATGTCAAGTTTGTCATCATAATTCATACAATATTAAACTCATATCATGACATGATTAGTCTGAAACCATTCTACTGTAATGGTGTGTTTTTCTCCTACCTTTCTCAACCTGGATCCTGAATGCCGTCTTGTTTCTTCTGCCATACTCCACTCTAAAGCCAGAGGGAAAATCTCATCAGTTTCCAGGTGCTGACCAGTTCAGATAACATCTAACACAGAAATAAAAGATTCTAAAATGTACAGGCCTGTTCTGATGAAAAGCAAATAAAGGTGTTCAACCCTGATGCATTAGGCCTATGATTCAACATTTCAACTATAAATCCATCATTAATGTAAAATAAAATACAATAATAATAATAATTCAGCCTTTACTAAATGATCTCATTAAACTAAATGGAGCAGACACATAAGGCTTGCGGGGTTCAGATCAGATTACCTGAGCTGAGAATTATTACCTGAACTGCTTTTGAAGGTCAAGGGCCATTTTTGCAAGGTCAACATATTCACTGCTGCTGGAGGCCAGATACTAAAAACACAGTTGAGAATGCAGAATGAGCAGAATGAATCAAAGTGTTGCTACATCGAGTCCAGAGGCTTCAGATTTCTCTAAGGGAATCCAGAACCTTTCTTGATGATGATACATTAGAACAAAAAGATAACAAAACATCTTTGCTTTTCTAATAGGAACTTTTTTGGACACACACGCTGAACACTGTCCTGTCCTCCTTATGTTGTACAATTATCCAGAGCTCAGCGCTGGATCTACAGCTGCATTTTTTCTGTTGCTCCAGAATACAACTGTTTATTATTACTAGCTTATGTGGAGCGTCCCAATCCATCCATTATTCTTACTTTATCCTCCTGTGAGGAGTTGGAATGTTCTACATCTGCATGAATGGGCTTCTTCTCTATAGTGGTTGAGTGGGCAGAGACAAATAACTTTTTCTGCCATTGTTTTCCTGTCCGATTGAAAATACTCCTAGTCCGGCGTTTCTGTCTTTGCAGATCTGACCTCGCAACCCCCAGTGAGTGCAGGCAGCTTGGCACTCATGCGGAGCCAGGTTCTGGTTCTGCTGGAGTTTTCTTCCTGTTAAATATGTTGTCATTTCTCCCCACTGTTGCCACGTGCTTACTCGGGAGGAGGGATACCAAATGGAGCGTGCGCCTCATGTACAGAGGCTGATGGTTTGATTTCCTGTCTGTGCCATTTTTTGAATGTTTTTCTCTAAACTATCAAAAAAGGGCCACAAGTTCAACCAAAATATTTTTTAAATAATAAGCAATTTATGATCAGCTGACTGTATTGTGTAGTAATAAAGAATGAATTGGAGCATATTTAACTGACTCTCAGTGTAACCTGAGATTGGATTTTATTGCAATGAACTGAAGTGACCTGAAGAGAATTGGATTCTATTTAATTAGATATGAACATGTTTGTCCTGTAAAGTTCCTCTAAATCCCATTGGCTCTGCATTATGTGCTACATACACAAACTGAACTGAGTAGCACCTAACCTTTTTCTCATATTTGTTAACAGACATGTGAGATTCAGTTATATGATTTAATGAATGGGTGACTGGGCTGAGAGGTTGGTTGATGATTTTTTGTTTTTGATTTTGTTTTTACCAAAAATGTGCTTCTAGTTAAAGTTTATTATGAGAGCATTTTGAGTTATACAGATCAACTTTCTTTCCTTTCAATAACATATAGATATATGTTATTGAGTGACAATCAATCTTTAATGTCTGACCTGCTCCACTCGTTGTTTAAGTCGAGTGTCCAGCCAGCTTCCACCTCTGTTCTTCATTTTGGTCCGGAGAAGCTCTGAGCCTGGAGGACAAACTGAGGATGAGAACAAGACTGAGTCAGGATTGGTTGGGGCTCCTTTTGCCTGAACTACAGCAAAGACTTTTGATTTTAACATATTTAAAGTGTTACTTCTCTATGTGGATAGAAATAAATGCTAAATGATAGGTAGACATGTCCAGAGCAGACCATATCTCCTGTGGGAGATCCGTTCTGGCAGGACTGAACGGTTACGGTTCTGTTAACAACAAATCTTCTTACCGGAACAAAACCACGTGGAGTTCCTGTTACTGTAGCCTCCTGAACAAGACCTGCTTCTATCACCATGTGAGCAGCATCAAGGTGTGGGAGAACAGCTTTCGGCACATAGATGGAAAATTCATTTGTTGTTTATCTTCGGAATATTATGATCGAAACGTGAGAGCTCTGACCCAGCGCTGTAGAGACTAGCTATGACTCTGCCCTGACCCTAAACATGCTGCGTTCCATGTAACTCGGAAATCGGACTACCTCGGACTGACCGTTTCCATTATACGAGGGGTTAGCTAAGAGCTGTGCACAGTGAGCAGACTAACTGCTTGTATTTCTCAGCATATTCGGCATTCAGATACTGTAGTTACACTTTTACTGACAATGGTGACAGGACTGCGTGCGTGAAGTCATGGATGGTGACAAACGTCCATCTTGGAACGTAAGCAGCCTTCTAATATATACATGAAAACAAAAGTTCTGATTTCCGAACATGAACGCAGCATATGACGAATATCCTGTCAAGAATTTCAAAATAGAGGTTCATGTTGCCCATACCGGGATTTTTAAAGGACAAATATGGAGAGATGATAATGCGTATTTACGTATATAAAGAGAGGTGTGTATCTGATTAAATATGCCAACGAGATTTTTCAGTTTTTAGTTTTAGTAAAGAGCTGTTTATGTTATGATAAAAACAAATCTGTTAAATTTGATCAAATGTTTAGATGCAAATGTTACCCATCCAATAAATTTGAATATTATGGAAAAGTTCGTTTTTTCAGTAACTAGGTGTAGATTAATTCCACACAGATTGATGTTTTAAGTTTTTTTCCCCTGTTAATCATAATTTTTTGCTTACAGTGAATTAAAACATATGGGGTGCCGTTTGTAAAGTTACACAATCAAATATTAATAGCGATATTTTTGGTTATTTAGCCTGTCATAGGAGAAAAAAATTAAGTTTAATTTTTCAAACGCATATTTTCACCTTGTGATTCATGTATTTATAAATGTTATATTTTCGAACTAAATATTTAGTTACCAAGCTAAATATTTATTTTACAAACTAAATATTTATTTTAAAAATTAAATATTCCATCCATCCATCCATTTTCTTCCGCTTATCCGGGGTCGGGTCGCGGGGGCAGCAGCCTAAGCAAAGAGACCCAGACTTCCCTCTCCCCAGCTACTTGTTCCAGCTCCTCGGGAGGAACCCCAAGGCGCTCCCAGGCCAGCCGAGAAACATAGTCCCTCCAGCGTGTCCTGGGCCTTCCCCTGGGCCTCCTCCCGGTGGGACGTGCCTGAAACACCTCACCAGGGAGGCGTCCAGGAGGCATCCTGACCAGATGCCCGAGCCACCTCAACTGACTCCTCTCGATGTGGAGAAGCAGCGGCTCTACTCTGAGCCCCCTCCGGATGACTGAGCTTCTCACCCTATCTCTAAGGGAGAGCCCAGACACTCTGCGGAGGAAACTCATTTCAGCCGCTTGTATCCGTGATCTCGTTCTTTCGGTCACCACCCAGAGTTCGTGACCATAGATGAGGGTAGGAACGTAGATCGACCGGTAAATCGAGAGCTTCGCCTTTTGGCTCAGCTCTCTCTTCACCACGACAGACCGGTAGAGCGCCCGCATAACTGCAGATGCCCCACCAATCCGTCTATCGATCTCCCGCTCCATTTTTCCCTCATTCGTGAACAAGACCCCCAGATACTTAAACTCCTCCACTTGGGGAAGGACCCCATCCCTGACCCGGAGGAGGCACCCCACCCTTTTCCGGCTCAAGACCATGGCCTCGGATTTGGAGGTGCTGATTCTCATCCCAGCCGCTTCACACTCGGCTGCGAACAGCTCCAGCGAAAGCTGTAGATCACGCTCCGATGAAGCCAATAGGACCACATCATCTGCAAAAAGCAGAGACCCGATCCTGAGGCCACCAAAACGGATCCCCGCAACGCCTTGGCTGCGCCTAGAAATCCTGTCCATAAAAGTTAGGAACAGGATCGGTGACAAAGGGCAACCTTGGCGGAGTCCAACTCTCACCGGAAACAAGCCCGACTTACTGCCGGCAATGCGAACCAAACTCTGGCACCGGTCGTACAGGGACCTAACAGCCCGTATCAAGGGGCCCGGTACCCCATACTCCCGGAGCACCCCCCACAGGGCCCCCCGAGGGACACGGTCGAACGCCTTCTCCAAGTCCACAAAACACATGTAGACCGGTTGGGCGAACTCCCACGCACCCTCCAGGACCCTGCTGAGGGTGTAGAGCTGGTCCAGTGTTCCACGGCCAGGACGAAAACCGCATTGTTCCTCCTGGATCCGAGGTTCGACTATCCGTCGGACCCTCCTCTCCAGAACCCCTGAATAGACCTTACCAGGGAGGCTCAGAAGTGTGATCCCCCTGTAGTTGGAACACACCCTGTGGTCCCCCTTTTTAAACAGGGGGACCACCACCCCGGTCTGCCAATCCAAGGGAACTGCCCCCGATGTCCACGCAATATTGCAGAGCCGCGTTAACCAACACAGCCCCACAACATCCAGAGCCTTGAGGAACTCCGGTCGAATCTCATCCACCCCCGGAGCCTTGCCACCGAGGAGCTTTTTAACGACCTCGGCGACCTCGGCACCAGAGATTGGAGAGCCCGACCCCAAGTCCCCAAACCCTGCTTCCAGATTGGAAGGCGTGCCGGTGGGATTGAGGAGGTCTTCGAAGTATTCCATCCACCGACCCAAAACGTCCCGCGTCGAGGTCAGCAGCACACCATCCCCACTGTAAACAGTGTTGGTGGCAGACCGCTTTCCCCCCCTGAGACGCCGGATGGTGGACCAGAATCGCTTCGAAGCCGTACGGAAGTCGTTTTCCATGGTCTCTCCAAACTCCTCCCACGCCCGAGTTTTTGCCTCAGCAACCATCCGAGCCGCATCCCGCTTGGCCTGTCGGTACCTATCAGCTGCTTCAGGGGTCCCACAAGCCAAAAAGACCCGGTAGGACTCCTTCTTCAGCCTGACAGCATCCCTTACCGCCGGTGTCCACCACCGGGTTCGGGGGTTGCCGCCGCGACAGGCACCGACCACCTTGCGGCCACAGCTTCGGTCAGCCGCCTCGGCAATGGAGGCGCGGAACATGGTCCACTCGGACTCGATGTCCCCCGCCTCCCCCGGGACGTGTTCAAAGTTCTGCCGGAGGTGTGAGCTAAAGCTCCTTCTGACAGGAGACTCTGCCAGACGTTCCCAGCAGACCCTCACAACACGTTTAGGCCTTCCAGGTCTGTCCGGCGTCCTCCCCCACCATCGGAGCCGACTCACCACCAGGTAGTGGTCAGTGGACAGCTCTGCCCCTCTCTTCACCCGAGTGTCCAAAACATGCGGCCGCAGATCAGATGAGACGACAACCAAGTCGATCATTGAGCTGCGGCCTAAGGTGTCCTGGTGCCAAGTGCACATATGGACACCTTTATGCTTGAACATGGTGTTTGTTATGGACAATCCATGACGAGCACAGAAGTCCAATAACAAGACACCACTCGGGTTTAGATCGGGGGGGCCATTCCGCCCAACCACACCCCTCCAGGTCTCACTGTCATTGCCCACGTGAGCGTTGAAGTCCCCCAGCAGAACAAGGGAGTCCCCAGGAGGAGCACTCTCCAGCACCCCTTCCAAAGACTCCAAGAAGGGTGGGTAATCTAATCTGCTGTTTGGCGCGTAAGCACAAACAACAGTCAGGACCCGTCCCCCCACCCGAAGGCGGAGGGAGGCTACCCTCTCGTTCACCGGGGTAAACCCCAACGTACAGGCGCCGAGATGGGGGGCAACAAGTATGCCCACCCCAGCTCGGCGCCTCTCAGCGGGGGCAACCCCAGAGTGGAAGAGAGTCCAACCTCTCTCGAGGAGACGGGTTCCAGAGCCAGAGCCGTGCGCCGAGGTGAGTCCGACGATGTCCAGTCGGAACCTCTCAACCTCGCACACCAGCTCCGGCTCCTTCCCCACCAGAGAGGTGACGTTCCACGTCCCGAGAGCCAGCTTCTGCAGCCGAGGATCGGACCGCCAAGGTCCCCGCCTTTGGCCGCCGCCCATCCTGCACAGCACCCGACCCCTATGGCCCCTCCCACAGGTGGTGAGCTCATGGGAAGGGGGGCCCATGTTACCTCTTCGGGCTAAGCCCGACCGGGCCCCATGGGTAAAGGCCCGGCCACCAGGCGCTCGCCAACGTGCCCCACCTCCAGGCCTGGCTCCAGAGGGGGGCCCCGGTGACCCGCGTCCGGGCGAGGGAACACTGAGTCCATCTGTCGTTTTCTTCATAGGGGTCTTTTGGGCTGCACTTTGTCTGATCCCTCACCTAGAACCAAATTGCCATGGGTGACCCTACCAGGAGCAAAAGCCCCCGACAACATAGCTCCTAGGATCATTGGGACACTCAAACCCCTCCACCACGATAAGGTGGCAGCCCAGGGAGGAGATTAAATATTTAGTTTGCAAACTAAATATTTAGGTCTGATCTAAATATAGTTTTTTTCAGCTAAATACTTATTTTTCAAACTAAATATTTAATTCTTAAAAAATATTTAGTTTTTAAAATAAATATTTAACTTGAAATTAAATGTTTAGCTTGCAAATTAAATAATTAGCTCTCATGTAAATATTTAGTTTGTCAACTAAATATTTAGTTTTGAGCTAAATATTTATCTAATATGCAAATTCACTAGCCGATAAGCAGAAGTGAACTACCAAAATATACGCTGGATCTTGCGAACCTTTAGATAAACGGAATCACGGCAAAGTTGTTGTCGCCCCTGTGCTTTAATGAATGATACCTTTATTAGTCCCATAATGGGGAAATTCAGTTTCAGTACATCTCGTCCAAGAGGACCATACAAACAACACACACGTACATACAGGATTAGGTGTACTGTGGAATTGCAGCCAGCTACGTGGCGTCCCACATGCAGATGAGAATGGTTACAAGAGGTCAGGTAAAGGAGCAGGGGGGGGGGGGGAAAGCATCTCTGCCCTGCCCCCACAGGCGGACACAGCAAAGAGTGCTAAACAAAAACCACCTCAATACATAAAAAGCACATATATCACTCACAACACAAGATAACACAAGGGAGAAAGGGTGGATCTGGGAACCCCTGCCTGGCAGACTGGGTTTGCTGCTTGATCAGCGCCCTCCACCAGCCTGCTGCACAGGAGTGGGAGCGAGAAACAGGTTACAAGGACATTGAACTCCAGGAACATGTATGTCTATAGTTGTGTCGTGAACGTCCTTGCGTGGATGTGTATCAGTAAGTGAGTCCATGAACCCCCTCTCAGTTCAAGTCTCTCGCCAGATGTAATACGACCTTGAGGAGAGCAGAGCTCGCAGACCCATGTAAACACGGAGGATGATGTGGGAGTAAGAGGGTCCTTCTACATTAACATCATCCAGGGGTGTTTAGAGATGTCTGGCCTTCCAAGGCCAACACCGGGTGCCATTTCAGATAACAATTGTTTGGTTCAGGCTGGAGGTTGTTGCATCAGCCTCAATGGCGACTCCAAACATAATCGCTTATTTCCGTCTGGACATGTCCAACTGTTAGCTGAAAACATAGGACAAGCCGTTTTAATGACAATTCAGATGTTTACTAATGTATCAACAGCACCGGCATCTGTCACAGAGCCACCACAACCAGCCGAAATTTTGAGACCCGGACTAGCAATTGGGCTGTACATCACTAGCTAGGCTATTACAGGCATAAGTAGAATGCTTTGAATTGATTATTAACTGTAAAATTGTTTTTTTCTTCTTCTAATTTATAGGATTTATTTTTATTTTTAAATGGGCTTCTTCTCAGGGTACTGCTACACATATGAGACCAGTCATTACAGCCACTGCTGCTGGAACATTGATCCGCTTTGTAAGCATTCCCCCACCCTTATCCCTACCGTTTTTTTGTTTTTGTTTTTACAGTTTATTTGTTTAACACCAGACTGGCAATGTGTTTACTTTTGTAGAGTCCACAACTGCCGTTTTGGTCTGCAGCCTCCTGTGCGCTTCATTTACCAAAATAAAAAAGTGCTTCTTTTGCTTAACACAGCAGGGGCATTAATTGAATAATGTGGAACGATATAAGAGTGAAAGTCTCAACTAAAAAAACTAAACAAAAAAACCCCAAACATTTTTGTTCTAGAGAATGATGCACTTCTCATTTTGAATTTTAAAATATTCCTACCCTGTGAAAAAATACTGTGTTGGGATACTTTTTAATTAACAATCCTGCAGCAAGTACTTCTTTGGTCATCTGGTATTTTATAACCCTTCAAGCTGGAACTTCAAAATTCAATTTGAGGGATGATCTTCTTTATGGGCCACATGACCTTTAAAGGAATAATGGGTTCAGAAAATGGATGAATGGATAACCTACTATTGCTTTTTTGCATTTACCTTTTTAGAGGTGGGAGTAGTCCCATGTTTCTAGTCTCAGACAAGAAAAGCATACAAAACATATCTGACTATATCTTTTCTTTAAAGTAGTACATAGAATTTATTAAAATTTGTATACATTTAAGCACCATAAATGCTCACATGTGAAAATCTAAGCAAAATAAGTAGAAATAAAATTCGGCTGCCTCTAACACTCTCATAAATGTATCTTCAACATTATGTTCATAAGACTTATGCTGCTAAAAAAAACTTAAGCCCCACTTCATCGATGTGAAACTGATCTCTAATGATAAACAAATAAGCAACACCAACATTAACAAACTAAATCAGTATTTTTCCATTTTGCAGGTCTCCAAGAACACTACCCACCCATAATTCCGGCGAGATGTTGATTACTCAGTGAGTGTTCTTTAAAATAACTTTTTCTACAGTTGATTATGCGCATTACCTTTAGTTGCTTATGGTAATAATTGAATACACTATTTAGCAATGATATATACAAGTCTTGGGAAAATTTAGAATATTACCTTAATTTTGATTTGAAAATGTTTCATAAGTAGTGTCGTTGTTCTGGCTCTTCCACAATGTCCTGTTCCTTTCTAAAAGTATTTTTTTTCTGTTCAAGAATGAATTCCAAGTAAGGCATCAAATATCCCAAAAAGAGCTGGAAAATGTTCCTTCACCGAGAACTACCTTTACAGAGGCAGCATCAATTCCTTCTGTCACAAGGCGAACATTTTACAAGTTACTTAAAGACCATAACACCCCAGCTTTAAAATATGTCGGCATTAGTGACGAAGAGTTGGATATTACAGTGTCACAAATAAAAACTGAACATCCAAATATTGGTGAAGTGATGCTTATGGGACATCTATGCTCCAGAAACATTGTGGTTCAAAGAAGAGGTTTAAGAGAATCATTACACAGAGTTGACCCAACTGGTATCCAGTTTAGAAGAAGCAGCTCCATTGCTCGACGAGTTTATTCTGTGACACATCCTAACTTCATATGGCATATAGATGGAAATCATACGCTGATTCTTTGGAATTTAGTTATTCATGGAGTTATAGACGGGTATAGTAGGATGCTAATGTTCCTCAACTGCTCCAATAACAATCGGGGTGAAACTGTAAAAGAACTCTTCACTGTTGCAGTTGGGCAATTTGGCTGACCACTTCATATTAGGACGGACCCTGGAGGAGAAAATGTCTTTAATAGAGACTGGAACAACAACTGCTGCCAAGTTTATGCACCAATATTTTGTGGACTGGAGTCCTTAAGCTGTTTTAACTTGGAAAATCCAACAGACTTATTTTGTCTTTACTATGTATATTTACCCAAGATCAACCGCACATTGGAGGAATTCAAGGCAACATAGAACAGCCACTTCATTTCATCTAAAGGAAACCGAACTCCAGTTCAGCTTTTCTCACTAAAAGGTTTTTGACTCGATCACAACCTACAACAGTCAGCTAGAGATGTCCTCTCAGTAAACTTTCTAAGTGAGTTTAGTACCTTGAACTACAGGGAAATGCAAGACATTTCTGGAACAATTAGCCCCCTTGAAAATGACAATGATAATGGAAATACATTGTTTCAGAGAACACAGCAGTTTATCTTCAATAAACTTGTAAACATGAACTGATAATAATGGAACCACTGAACAGTGGAATGTTTTAACTTGGTTGTACTTTTTGTACTTGGTTGTAAGAAATAAACTTAAGTAAAGTAACAGTGTAAAAGTGAAAAGAAATCACATGAACCGTGCATTTTTTGATCCTGTATTATTTGTGTTCAAATCGTGCTAAATAAAGAGCCATGCAACAAGTAGGCAGTAGTTAAATTCATCATCTGCTGTTGTTTTTACATTCACAAAAAGGTTACGTTTATTTACACGTGTGTGCAATTGGAAGAGTTTTGTTCTCATGTACAAAAGTTATTTTACGGAGTGAATTGAAACCAACACCCAGGACTTTACTGCTTCCTGTTGCAAATGCCAGGATGTGCCCAGGACTCAAAACATCCACGAACTTCTCATCATCTTCAGTCACCATCTTGTCTGCAAACGTGTCTCTCAGCTCCTTTGAAAACAGAAAAATGTGTGGTAACTTGAGACCTTAAGTTGATTCAAGATGATTAAAATAAATCACCATTGGATTAATGCGTCAAACTACTTAATCTCCTGTTTTTATGGTATTGTGTCATACCATTAGGTCTATGATTATGGTTGAATTTAAAGTGCTTCACCAGCAAAAAAACCCAACTTTATTTGTATTTTTAACATATTTTCCCTTGTGCACTCTGACCAGGTACATAAATACTTACTTTCAACACAGTACAGAAATTCCCTGAATTTCATCACCATCAACTCTTCCTTAATTCTTCTGTTACTACCCAGTACAGAGTAGCTTGGCTTGAGAAGACCAGCAACACAATCAGCTGTAAGGGTTGTGTCCTCTTTTGGCATGTCCAACAGCACACGCCCTCTGGGGTTCATTCTCAGAAGCGACAATAACTCCAGGCTCATTTAAGGGGGAAAAAAATCAAAAGGTGTAAAATGTTCACAAAAGACATTTAATCAATGTCATAGCAAAAAATGGAAGATGTGATCATTTGTTTTGTCTTACTCCATAGTAGGCCTATCCATCAATTAGCTGATCAACACAACTCTGCAGAGTCAATATGACATGGTACAGTACTGCATTCTTTGCTAATATTTCTCTGTTGGCCATGGTGAATGAGTGGAAGACCTTCTACTTGAAAACGCCATGTGTCACAACTGCTGATTGCATTCTCCAACACTTTTTGTGTTGTTGCTTCTTCAAACTAAAATAAAAAATAACCTTAAAATGTTATTACAATTAGTCTTTTTTTAGCCTTTAGCTATAGTAAAAGAGTACAAGCTGAAAGTTGCTCTGTGCTATTGATTTTTTTTGTGTTGGGTTATCTAGAGGTAGAGAAACTGGTTATGAATCAAAACATCAAGTAATGACAAAATCAAAAATGTTTTCTCAAGACAACTAAGAATTTTTAGGTGTCAATGCGATCATGGTTTTAGGATTTATGCTTGCTTCTGGTCGACCATATAGTTAAAGGCTTTGTAAGCATTTACAGGAAGACACTATGAGAAGACATATAGTTAAAATGCACTTAATATACTGGTTGGCGAAATTACGGTTGGAATCTATTTAAAATATAATTAATTTCTCATTGACTGAATTGATTAAATAAGTTTAAACTTAATGATGCCCTTAATCCCAATTTCTTTTTTTTCCCAAGGGCCTTTAGGTACCACCAAACAAGACCATAATGAAATTTGCTTCTAAAAAATAGATCCTTTTGAGGAAATACAAGCACAGTGTAATGTATTTCTTTTACAAATTACCTAATGAATTTAAAAATATTAAGAAACTTGGAACTAAGAATGCAGTGTTGTCTCTTGTAACAATGATAAGTGAGTATTGTATAGCAGATTTTGTTGGAAATATCTAGTTTATGGCAGCAATATTCACTGTTTATCACTACTTGCAAGTAATAAATCTGTCATGTTAAGTGCCCTGAGATCCCATTTTTTGCAAATTGGAACTACATCAATAAAATTAAGGTAATTGAATCACTCAAATTCAACATTCTACTGAATCGCCACCTGTCAAAAAAGATGAGAAGTGATTTTGACCCTTATTACTTAATGATCAGTTATTCTTATAAAGTCTTGGTCTCCCAATTGTCTTTTGAATTGGATGATCATCAGTACTCTCAATTATGAAGCGGAACAGTTTTCAATTAAGAGTCAATGTCGTAAACAGTGGTTTAAAAAGTTGATTGCCCCCTTTCTGATTTCTTATTTGTTTAAATGTTTGTCACATTTAAATCCATTGTAAAAATCAAAGAACATGATCCTCACAGTGCTGCCTGCTTTGTCCAGATGACAGTGGGTTGGTTGAAGCCAGCATGCACCCCAGTGCATGCTGGCTCTATACCAGTCTATTTACTAATAGAAATGGCCCCAACAGTTCTTTCTAGCTCATGCATGAAGATATCTTTACTTGTTTTTTAGGTAGGTAGATGGATATTGGGGGGGGGGGGGGGGTGTTACCGCTCCCTGCTGTGGTAAGCAAGAGAAGCACTTTTTTATTTTGGTTAATAAACCAGACAGGAGGCTGCAGACCAAAACAGCAGTTGTGGACTTAACAAAAGTAAACAGATTGCCAGTCCGCCTCTGGTGTTAAACAAATAAACTCTAAAAAAATAAAATAAAAACAGTAGGGATATGGGTGACGGAATGCTTACAGAGCGGATCAATCTTCCAGCAGCAGTGGCTGTAATGACTGGTCTCATGTGTGTAGCGGTACCTGAGAAGAAGCCCATTTAAAAAATAAAAATAAATCCTATAAGTTAGAAAACCCCATGAGACCCATGAGAAAAACCTATGAGAGCTAAATATTTAGTTTGTAAGCTAACTATTTAATTTAAAGAAAAATATTTATTTTAAAGTTTGGAAAATAAATATATTGTTTGAAAAATAAATATTTAGGTTAGACCTCAGCAGTCACGGGGCAAGAGGTTGGGTACACCCTGGACAGGTTGCCAGTCCATCACAGGGCAACACAGAGACATACAGGACAAACAACCTTGCATGCACACACACATACCTAAGGGCAATTTAGAGAGACCAATTTACCTAACAGTAATGTGTTTGGACTGTGGGAGCAAGCCGGAGTACATGGAGAGAACCCACGCAAGCACAGGGAGAACATGCAATCTCCATGCAGAAAGACCCCCAGACTGGAATTTAAACCCAGGACCTTCTTGCTGCAAGGCAACAGTGCTACCAACTATGCCACAGCGCTGCAAAATAACATTTATATAGAAAATATGAATCACACGTTGAAAATATGCGTTTGAATAATGAAACCCAATTTTTTTCTCCTATGACAGGCTAAATAACCGAAAATATCACTGTTAATATTTGATTGATTACTTTACAAATGGCACCCCATAAAAACATTACATCTATAATTTCAACATTACATTAGATCATTACAAAATATTTTTTATTACAGAGATGTCAGCTTAATAAAAAGTATGTTTAATACCTGCCTATAGGTTATTTTCAAAATCTACTTTTAATCTGACAAACGAGCCTCATTAGAAAGCATAATTTAATTTATTGAATATGATTGTAGAATCATTAAAACATAACTAAAGTAGCCTACTTAGATTGTTTGGAAGCAGACGGATCCATATAAAAGCCACAGAAATCACTCTGAGTAAACCAATCTGTTTTTGTGTACTGTAAAACATTTCAGTCCAGATTCAACTTGTCAATATATTTATACTTTCCATGGTCGTCTCAATCTAAGGTGAGCCTAATGTTAAAAAAGGAATAATATTGTTTTCTTGTAGTTGTTTAGAAGACAGTAAATATTTTATAAATCTCAAAGTGTGTTTTAGAGAATCCCTGTGCAGTGTAAAATAATCCAGTTCAGGTCTGATGAGTCTAAGTATGTCAGGTTTTATTTTTGTAGAGATGGTCAAAAGAAGCCCAGATTCCTCAGAATACATAGCTTTAATTGGTTATAGCGCTCACTCGGTGTACAATAGCGAGGCCCTCAGTTGGAGCTGCAAAAAATTCAATCGCTCAGGTAGTTGTTCTGCACCTAAATGTATTTTGATTTCCTGACAAGAGCAACCATAGCTGTTCCTTCAATTGAAACAAGAAAACCCATTTTTATTTATTCTTAGATTCCTTTTGACTTCCTTAAACTCCATTTTGACCTATCGGAAATAGGCAGTTCCCTTGTTTTTTTTTCTTTCCACTGAATTTTAAGATGGGTATTTCCTCCCTTCAAGAGAAACAAACCCCTGTTAATGGTCATAATAAAGCAGACCAATTCTTTCCTTAGTTGATTTCTTGTTTTGTTATAATTTTCTCTTTGAAATATTATCGCTTCAGACCTCAGTATGTCATGATTATTCAAATATTGTGAAGGTGTTAATTATCCTATTTTTTAAAAGAATTTACAGATTTTTTTCTTTCACTCAGGCCCATGCTTTTTTCTCATCTTTTGCTTAATCAAAAAATGCCCACCTAACCAAAGCCTCAAAAAGCCTAATCAAAACTGCATAGATTATCGAATTACTAATCCAGACTGTGCAGAAACCCAAATGCTTTGTCTTTTTCTTTTTTTTTCGAGACAAAGCAAACGAACGCTGCTCGCCGATATTCTGCTGGAGCAGATACACAAACAAACAGCAAAACAGTTCACCACTTGACAGCCTCGATAAATTTTAGGAAGGGCCAAATTTCGAAATCCCTTCGGGGTCGGAACGGCACAAGAGACCAAGTCCTCCCAAAACTGCCGGAGGTTTTGGAGGCCGAGGGCTGCCCCCAGGTTGGCCATACACTTGATCTCCCAGTCCGTCCACCCACTTGCCAGGATCTCTTATGGATTTCTCTTTTCCCATCATTTTCTCTTGTTTACCATTTTATTTTAATTTTATTAGGTTCAACTTTCTTACCACCTGTTTACAGTATTTTAATCCAAGATACACAGAACATGAATGATCTAATTGAACAATTTAACACAAATTTTATTCCTGGTTCCTTTTAGTACCTATTTATTTTATTTTCCAACCCCCATAAAAATCTTTAAAACCATAATTGTTCCTGAAGTTGTCATCCAGAGGATATCCATTGTTTTTAGGCTGGCAGATGATTAAAACTTTTAATCTAATTAATCACAGTTCAGTTGTGACAACCCAAGATTAATCATTCATAAATATTACAACAAAAAAAGTAGAATTTTCTGTGTAACCTTTAAACCATTTATCTTCCAGCCAGTTGCGAAGTCAAGTTACCTGATTAACATTTCCTGAATATAAAGCTGACTGCTTCTCATTAATTTCAGACAACTCCTAGCATCCTCCTCATTGCACTATTCTCTTCAGTTCAGTTGTTATCTTCAGTCAGAATCCTTTTGCAGTTTTACCACCACACAGACTGCTACAGGAGATCCTTCCTGGCTGCAGCCATCATGATCTACATCAACTCCTTGAACATACTTAATTCCCCACTGGGATCAATAAAGTATGTCTGAATTGAAGTTTTCTCAACAACAGCTGAATTATTTCTTATTAACCCCACAATGCGTGAGCAAATGGTGCAATGTTTAACCTGTGTGTTATCCTTTGTGGTTATCTTGCAGCTGCTCTTTCAATTAATGATTTTGGCTCGTTCGTTAGCAAAGGTTTAGTGATTGCTGCATTTTTTAATCTGCTCGTTCCTGTTGCTTCAGATCGCTTGTAACCAAAAAGTTATTTAATTTCTCTTGAAAGAAGTCGATTGAATAGAACTTTTACTTTGTGGTTTTTTTAATCAAAGCTATTTGTGCAATCAACTGCATAAACAATCATGTCATGTCTCTATGGTCCGCGAAGAGACGTTCCTATGGATCTGAAGATGCAGGTTTGGGTCTGCCATGCATCGGACAGCACGGGTTGAATTGTGGGATAACCAAGGCGAGCCATCCTGTGCATGTGTTAATTGCGTTAAACCCAATTACTCACCTTAATCCTCCAAATCAATTGACCTGCGTTATCATATTGAGTTTAACAGCCTCAATTTAGGGTTCTTAAGGGTGCTTAAAATCCTTGAAAATGCTTGAAAAGTTCTTACATTTTATTTGGAAAGAACTGTATGAACCCTGTTAATTATTATTTCTTAAAAGGCAATGCAACCTTTTGCAAATTCTATGATGTGACTTGCCCTCTAATGCATTTAGTTTAATTTCTGCCATTTTTGTTCTTTTATAGTCTATTTCCTTAGTTTATTCTTGTGTTCTAATTTCTGAATATTTGAATTACGGTTGCATGTTTCAGGATCTAGTATTTTAGTTCAGTTCAGGCCTTGCCATATTTGTGGTCACTTTATTATTGCTCAGATGGTCTTGTGGTATAGGTTTATTTCTTTGTATTGCTGTTTCTTAGCTCGTTGAGGGCTTTTTCTCCTTGTGTCTTTCTATTTTGTGTTAAATTGGTTTACCTTTTCCTAGGTCGTTAAGTCTGTTTTATTTTCGTCTCATGTTAGTCCTCATCCGGGTTCCTTGTGGTCACCTTTAATCTCCAGTTATGACTTTTACTTGTGCTGCCAAATCATCCCCATGTATTTAACTTGGTCTGTGTCCAACATAAGTTCATTGTTTTTCAGTGTGCAGTGCTGGATTCTCTTAAACCCAGATTCTCTGTGTTTATTTCCCGTGTTCACCGCTTGTTCCCCACAGGGATAGAGTACTCAAGTCTTGGACTCGGACTCCCAAGTCTTGATTCAGTTCACTTTTCAGGGATTTGTGACTTGACTTGAGAAATAGCTATAGTTAGAATTAGAATGCAGCCAATGCTAATATTAGGTTGTTATATTAGGTTGAATTAGGTCAAATTGGATCAACTGAATGACCTCCCAAAATCTCGAAGTTTTGCTGACATCATGTTAAAGGGGGGGTATTATGCTTCTTCCAGGCACATATTACCCTTCTATAGCACACTACAATAAAATTGTCACCATAAGTCTTTTAAAAGTCCGTCATATATCCAAATCCACCTTAAAGAAATTTACTTCCTTATTGGACGTCTTGATTTTCGCCTGTGCCTCTCTAAGACCCTCCTACTCTTTCTGACACTCCCCCTTCAGTTCGTCACATATCGTCTGATCATCGCAGCATGCACGGAGTCGGACTCTGACGTTGTTCACATAAGTTGTGCGAGTTGATTTGAGCAGAGATAGCAGATCTTTTTTTGGCCTTGGGTGGTTACCAAACAAGAAGTCAAACCACTTCTTACGAACCTTGTCATCCTGTGGAAACTTAAAAAGAGCCATGTGGCACCCAAATAAGCATTTACGCCACTTTGACATCTTTTGCTTGAAAAAATGCCGACCAAAAGTGCAGCAAAAAATAAATCCCACAAAAGACGCGCAGCTGCACCTGGGACTCAGCTGGAGTTGTGTGAGGTGGGGAAGGGCAGGGTATGAGAGCACTGCAGGGGCGAGACTATCGGCTAAGTACGTAAGGTCGGAGGAGGAGATGGGTGGAAAAGGTGGGGATAGGTGGGAGCAGGCGTTTCAGCAACCCGAGAACTACCAGCAGAGACTCAAAGGTTACTCTAACATGAGTGAATGG
Source organism: Valencia hispanica (assembly GCA_963556495.2). NCBI lineage: Eukaryota > Metazoa > Chordata > Actinopteri > Cyprinodontiformes > Valenciidae > Valencia > Valencia hispanica. The sequence continues at coordinate 49,723,141 of OY747711.1, forward strand.
GTCAGAGCAACACTTCAGGCATGTTTTTAATTAGGGAAAGACTCCCTTAATAACATGCAGGGTTTTTTAGGGAACTGGACAAACGTCTACAAGAACCGTTTTAATGCCAGGCATACTGTACGCAAGGCTCTGGACACTGTTGCTTTGCCCACATGCTCTGCATCACCACATTGTAAAGTCCCTGTTGCAAAAAACACAGAATATGTACTGTGCTGAGAGCTGACCCGCGGTTTGTCAAATTGGTTATGTGCGGTTGTAAGAGTTTTGTTAAATAAATTAACGACTCTTTGGAGAAGCGGTAGCTTACCCCTCTTTCAAATATTCCTCTGGATAGGAAAACGCCTTATCACCCTCTCACGGTGGAGAAAAAGTACCATATAATTTGTACTTCTACGTCCACAGGATCCTCTTCAAAAGGGCACATCATGCTCAAAACCCTCTCTGGAACAAACTTACCTGGGGGCAGGTTATGTTCAGAGATTAAGTTGCTATTGTTACTAACATACCTTGAAAGATAACGCAGTTTTTGGAACCAAACATTGATGTAATCCACAAACTTACCCTTAAACTTATCCACTGTTTACGACATTAACAATAATAATAATAATAATAATAATAATACATGTCTGCTTATAAGATGGCTTTCATACATATTCGTACAGGTAGGCTATATATAGGCTAGCCTGTATATATATATATATATATATATATATATATATATATATATATATATATATATATATATATATATATATATATATATATATATATATATATATATATATATATATATATATACATACATACACACACACACAGACAGACATTCGTGTTTTGTGTTTGTCTCTGAGGATCTGGGTGTTTATCACATCAACCTGCTTCTGATCATTGTACAGCAGGGGAAAATAGACGCGCTGACTTTCGCTTCCTCTTCTATTGATGCAGCTCCACTTCCTCATCAGCCCGTCTCACTCCAGTTGCTTGTCGGTCATGAAAGACGAAACGGGACAGGAGGGGTTCGCCCGCCAGGATCTGTTTGAAGATTACAAGAGCTGCTTCCTTCAGCTCGGTGCGGAGGTTCGGCCGTGTCGGGACACCGGGCTCCTGAAGAAGACGGCCCAGTTCCTGCTGAAAAACCCAGACCCGAAAGACACTTTCACGGTGTTCCCGTTCTACCAGGCTTTGACGGAGAGGTGTGGTGACACCACTGACAGCAGGACACACCTGACAGCCTTCATCAAAGCCACAGAAATGCTGGAAACCCTCTGCATCAACATGTTCCTGCAGCCCTGGAAGAAGGAGATCAGGTCTCTCAAGGTGCGCTCTCTGATGTCATATCAAGAACCACGTGGAACAGTTCAGTCTCGAAGGATCTATAAGTTCTGTATACTTATGTAAACGTTCTAAAAGAAGAGATAGGCTAGAGAAATTATGAGAAATCTTAAAGCGAGGAAAGCCAAACTGAAGAGATAACATTGTGGTTTACTTTTGTATCAGCCCCATAGCTGTCAAGTCTCCCATTTAGGCCGGGACACTTCTGTATTTTATCCCGTTTTCCCGGCGTCTTCTCGTATTAATATTATCCAGTAAATTCCCCGTATTTGAATATCATTTAAAAATCATCTGCCTTTCTAAACTAAATTGTTACTAGCCTCACGAGAACTGCCACCTGCTGTAACCTGAGTGGCAGTTCTCGCGTGGCTAGCAACGAGAGCGTGAACAACAAAAAGATGGATGGACCTCATTAAGGAGAAGTCATTCCTACCAATAAAAAGAAACAAAACATACAAAGTCATGTAAATATCTGGAAAAATAGGACAGTGAATTGAATATTTTATAAAATAGCAGGATGGGGTGCAGCATTTGATTGTCAATAAGTGTAGAAGCATCACATTCTGATCACTTAAAGGAGCATGGAGCAGAATGAAGAAACGAAGGTCACGAGCGACGCGGCCGGCGCTGCAAGAAACTGCAGCCAGCCACACGGGAGCGTGCACAAACGCTTCACAAAAAAACATACCTCTTCACAGTGGCATACGTTTTCTTAGTGCCACTTTTTAGTGGGTTGTGAGTCGTCCTTGGTCGTTTCCCAGTTGCAGAAGAATCAATTCTCACAATTGAATCAATGGAGGTCTGCAACCATTTTTCTTCCTCTTTTAAAGCTGCCGAGAACGTGCAAGCAGTGTAAATTGATATCACACTGGTAGGACAGCGCGGGAAATTCGGCCCGATCTGCAGCACATTTTGCAGCACACACTCAGTTTAAGAAAATGGAACGATAGGTGGGTGGGCTCATTCTTTTTGGTTTATAACGCTTCATCACCCAACAGCATTAAAAAACTGGACATGCATGTTTATTTTATTTACAAATCCTGCCCCATGTTCCTTTAAGTTAGTGGTCAAAAGGTGGTAAAAAGGTGGTAAACATGTTGGAAATGAGCGACCTAAGTAAGAAATTGCAAAAAACTTAAAATCGTCAGACATTTTGACCGACTTGCGTCTCCTAACTTTGCCAAGATATTCCTGTTAAAAAATATTTAAATAAGATATGTGTGTTGCATCCATCTGCGTCTCCCCTTTGATCAGCTACAGGGAGCTTTTTAGCACCAGAACAAACAAAACAGAGGAGAGAAAAATCAGAAAGAAACTAAGACTTCTCTAAGAGTCTGAATTAATAATTTTAGATGTGGGTCAGACCCGCTGTGTTTAACCCTGAAATTAGTTTACTTTAGTTCTTCATATTCAAAATGATAATAGGTGATAATGCCCAAATAATAATTTTCATATGGGCTTGAAAATACTTCATTAAGACTACTGAGCTGGGGTGTATCTAGGAAGTTTTTAAAGGGGACCAGTAATGATGTTAAGGTGTCACACCAAAATAAAAGCAGGGCTGTAATCATAGACTGTATATATACATATACATATACATATATATATAAAATCATTGACTAATCAATGCGCCATTTAACATTCTGATTTATTGATATTATTAATAGTAAATAATTACTGCAACTCTAGAATGTATTAAAGTGTAACTGAACCCCCTGAAAAAGCATAACCCCGCCCCCAGACAACATTTAAAAAAATTCTACAAAGTGGGCGGTGCTAAGAAGAACAGAGGGGTATGGCCAAGTGTTGAGGAAAAGCGGAGGGGGGACGTTGGGGTGTGTTCCGGAGGACAATGACAGCTCGCTTAATGTGACACTGAAACATTGACAGTGACCAAAGCGACGTTGGCAGTTTTGTGACTGATCGATCTGATCAACATTCATTTGTTTTGAACGTTAGCCTATGTTAGCATTACCACTCAGAGACTGGACTCCTCCTGTCTCCCTCTACCTCAGCAGCACCGAGCTCGGGCGGCGCTGCCTCGGCGCCCTGAACCAGCGGATCTCCTCCGTCGTCACCGGAGATAGAGGAGTAGAGGGAGGCTTTATCAAGTTGATACGGCTCAGCGGCCGCGAGCCGTATCAATTAGAGCCGCTGGCTCGGGGCGCTGAGTCAGCGCTGCCCGAGGCTGGCGCTGCTGCTGAGGGAGAGAGAGACAGGATGAGTCCAGTCTCTGAGTGGTGATGCTAATATAGGCTAATGTTCAAAACAGTATGTTAGCTATGCTAACTAAGTGCTAATGTGATAATAATGGTAACCTGAAAAATCCCACTCCAAACTCGCCACGGGGGGAACTTTTCAATAATTGTATAATCTTTCATATAATCCCCCTTAAATCTACAATAATCTCTTAAAATCCTTGAACAATATTAAAATCCACTGGCTGGTGGCGTCCCAAATATTTCATCTCGTGCTCAATTTAGACTTCATCAAAATATCTACTTCATTCTTTTTTCTTTGTCTTGGTAGCTAGCAAGGATATTAGATTTTAATGAGTTATGCTGCACAACCATCTTCTTCTAATAAATTTCCGGCAGACTGCAAGCCAGATGACAAATTGCTGCCTTACTCTATCGAGGAAGGTAGTAGAATCTCAGCTTGGGGTCGTGGCATTTGTGCCCCTCGGCTGTCTACTGAGCGCATGTTGCGCATGCGCACTGGGATTTTAGATTTTCATCATTTAAGCAAATGTTAAGGGGGCGGCCCCAAATCGCTGCTTTAAGAGGATTTAGTCTACTGAGCTTGTTAATATTCTGGCAAAGACTGAGATAGTTATACACAGATGTTTATAACAGAATCTTTTTGGTGACAGAATCAGTATTTATTTAATATTACTCTGTAAAGAACGATACTGTTCTACTAATTAATTTAAGCATGCTGTGCATAAAGCTACACAGTGACATCTGGTGGGGCCGGGCTCCATCGGCCCCTAATGCATGGACACCACAGGTGGCAGGCGTAGCTCAAACATTCAAACTCAAGCATTACCGTGTTAAATATGCAAATGTTAGAGGTCACTACAACGCCCACTATTAAATGGATACAAATTTAAAGCACGTGAATACATTGTCCTAGGTGCTACAAGAATGGCAGATGTGACACACTCTTTGGCAGACGTGAGAGTGGGAGTTTTGGTGAATGCTACAGCTTGGTTGGAGTGATGGGATGGCTCGCGCCCAAAAATTTCCCGTATTTTCAAATTAAAAACTTGACAGCTATGACCAGCCCCCTTTACTCAGATACCTCTAAATGAAATTCAATGCAACCAGATGCTTTCAGAACTCACCTAATTAGTAAACAGTGTGTAGTTACAGTGTCCAGATATTCTCATGACCTCAGATAATGGACTTGTGTCTGTTCTGGTTTTGTTAGATCTCAGTGCTGCTTTTGACACAGTCGATCATAATATTCTCCTAGAAAGGCTTGAACATGTTGCAGGGATCAAAGGAACAGCACTAGGCTGGTTTAAATCATATTTGTCTGAAAGATTCCAGTTTGTTAATCTAAATGATAAATCTTCTTCACTCTCAAGGGTTACTTGTGGAGTTCCACAGGGTTCTGTGCTTGGACCAATTCTGTTCACCATATATATGCTCCCAATTGGTAGAATCATTAGACAGCATGGGATAAATTTCCACAGCTATGCAGATGATACACAACTATATTTATCCATAAATCTTGATGAACCCAGTCAGTTAGGTAGATTACAGGCATGTCTGGAAGACATAAAAACATGGATGACCCTAAACTTTTTGTTTTTAAATTCTGACAAAACAGAAGTTGCTGTCTTTGGACCAGAAGTTCTTAAACAGAAACTGATTAGTCAATCACTTCATCTGGATGGCATTAATTTGGCCCCCAGTAATAACATAAAGCTATCTCTGTAGTTATGCTGCTATTGGCTTAGACTGCTGGAGGACAGACTTACCAATTATCTTCACTCTGCTACTTCCTTTTCTCCTATGACTCTCCAGTTGTATTACAGTACATTCTGTTATTTCGACTGTTACTTTGTTTTCTATCAGTGTTTTTCTCTCCATAGAAGATATACCTGGTCTGGTATCCTTCTTGGCTGCAATGCCCTGTTGGACGGGGGGCATCGACTGGGATGATCCTCCCAGTAACTGAACATCCACTGTGTCCTGTTATCAACTTTTTACTTTCTGTAACATAGAAAGTTCTCTTATATCAGATCTTCTGTTCCTTCTGTGTTTCTGCTCTGTCTTCTCAAACCCCCAGACGGTCGTGGCAGATGGCCGCTCCTACTGAGCCTGGTTCTGTTGGAGGTTTCTTCCTGTTAAAGGGGAGTTTTTCCTCTCCACCGTCGCTACATGCTTGCTCAGTATGAGGAATTGCTGAAGGATTGCTGTGGTTGGAAAGT
>OY747711.1:49738913-49746413 GCA_963556495.2 Valencia hispanica
GTGTCTACCGTCCCTCTGAAGTGGTCTGCGAACTCCTCACAAAAAACGTTTGAGGGACGTTTGAGGGACGTTTTTAAGCCCGAACCCAACAGGTCAAGTCGGGTTCGTGCTTAATTTCTATCATTGTCCATGGGCTCGGGCCGGGCTCGGGCTTTAGTGGTCAGCTGATCATCTCATTAGCGTGAACAAGATGCAAAATGTATGCTGAGGAGTTGAAACGGAGGCTAGCCACTGGTGAATGTGTTTTTGTTAGCAAATTATTTAATCTGATAATAGATAGGCCTTCAGTTTCTTTATGTTCATGTTTAAATAGGGCAGGCTTGTGCAATAGCCTTTATTTCAGAAGTCATGCATGTGAGATAGCCTAATTGATGGTACTCATTTTATTTCATAAAGCTGCAGACTTTATTTAAACAAAAATATAAATCGACATGCCTTTATATTATTTTTATAGCAGGGCCTCACTTATCATTTTAAGCTTCAGATAATAGGCCTATTTGACGGGAATTACAAACATTTGTCCAGTAAATTCAAAACCTGCCGGTCACGTTGTCTGGTGCCATTTTCTTCCAGCGGAAACCCTGATGTGTGACTTCTGAATAATGTCGGGCTGTAATCGGGTTCGGGCTTTAATAAGCTGTTAATCAAAATATACTCTTCGGGCTCGGGCTGAATTCTCTCGGGCTCGGGCCGGCTCAGGTCCATCTTTAAGGCCCGATTACAGCTCTAAGTAGCACTGTTAAAAAGTTTGTCAATGGTGGAAAAAAGGATTTTGGAATTATTTTTGTGTTCTGAGATGTTTTTGGAAAAGTATTTATTTCTTGATTTCTTACTGCATTATTGTGTAATTTGAGAAGATTTGTGTTTATTTGATGGTTTATAGTGGTTTTACTTGTCCTCCATTTCTCTCTGACGCCCTACAACTTTTAGTGGAGCAAGAAGGTCAAGAGCAGACTGAAGCCTACTGTTAAAATCCTTGACAATAAAACCACAGGGGGCAGGTAAAACAATAGGAGGATTCTTTTCAAAAACTCCCGAAAACCTGCAGCCAATACAGGGGTTAGATAGCGCTTCCTGACAGTTCTCACAGAGGTCTCCTGCTGGATAAAACTGGTGATGTTAAAAAACACCCAGTAGTGGTCAGAGACAGCCAAGTCGACAACAGAGGACACACTGTTGGATCCGATGACCAAGTACAGGGTGTTTCTTCTGTTGTGAGTCAGCTGCATGACATGTTGGCTAAAGTCCATATAAGTCAGAATATTTAAAAAATCTGTTGATAAAGGGTCTAAAAGGTTATCCATGTGTAGATTAAAATTATCCTTTCAATGGAGTTGTGCAGAAGTGATAAAAACTCTGAACATTCTTGAATAAAAAGTGCACTCTTTTTAGGAGGCCTATAAATTTGTGACACATGAAATCTGAGGAGTGCTAAAAACAGTTGCATTATATTTAAAAGTAAAATAGTTATCAAATAAAACAGGTTTGGCAGAAAATGTTGATGAATTTAGAAAAGCAGTTCCGCCTCCCCTTTTGCTACTCCTCGTTGAAGTGAAGTTAAATTAGGATGGAGCCCATCTGGTCCAAACAGGTGCCTCCTGCCCCCCAAAATTTAAAATTGTCTATAAAATCAATATTGTGAACGACTGGCAGAGGAGAGCCAAGTATTCAGGGATAAGAGTCTGCTAAAACGGCCAATTCCTCTGCCGAAAGTGGGGGCAGGGCCAGAGATAAAAACAGAGACGTGTTTTCTAAAAGATTAAAAAGGTGAATAAAATCACGCTTCAAGAGCTCAGACTGCTGTTTATGAATGTCATTGGTGCTAGCAAGAATCACAACTTTACTCACATAGTTGTGTTGTTCAAGGAGCTGAGGGATCTGTTCAGTAATGTCTGTGACAGTAGCTCCAGGCAAACACAGAGTGAGGGCTCCTCCCATCCTAACATTTCTGATTATGGAGTCCCCCGATGATGAGTGTCATGGGCGGCGGGTCTGCAGGTGGATGTTTGCGCTAGGCAGAGGATCTTTCACCATCCAGGACTTGCTGTGTGCCAGGTGGAGAAGGATCCCCAGGACTGCAGCGATGTTTAATCGGCGTCGACGGCTCGTTCCGTGGGTTCAGAGTGAAGTGGAGCACTCCTCGGCGAGTTCTGGCTGCAGCCTGGGGTTTGGCGCGACATGGAAGACTGGCGGAGTCCGACTGTTGTTCCGCCTGCTGGGAGAGATTGGGCGGTGATCCTACGAAGCTACGGGGACCAAGGGCTATCAGAGGAGGAAAATCGCTGAGCGCTGAAACGGTTGGATAATGGCAGGCAGGTTGGAGGAGAGCGGTGCCAGCTGCTCCAAGCCCCCCCACCGCAGCAGGGCCCAACCATTAACCGGGGACCCTGGAGCAGTGGAGTGGAGCTGATGGGGGGCCTTTGATTTAACCCCCTGCTGGAACCAGTGGTCCTCCTCTGCAGCAGATGTCACGCAGGCGTTTGGCACCCAGAGTCCACCTGGAGGCCCAGCGAATGGTTCCACCCTCCACAGCTTTGTCGAGCTGGCAGGGTGTCCGCCAGCTATGCACTGCCTGCGGCGGCGAAAGTCCGGCCGAAGATGATGTCCAAGTCACGCTCATAGTCCTGGATTTGGTGAAGTGTTAAAATCCTCTGCTCCAGCTCCAGAACCTTCTGGCTGAGTTTTGCACAGCCATCACACCCAGGACTACAGGTGAGTGGAGGCATGGTGTGGGGAGAGAAGTAGTCCACGCTCCCCACCGATTAAAATGATCCGATAAAAAATGTCCAGGATATTAATAAGTTAGTGGTGTTAAAATTGGTTAGAACCAGTCTTTAAAAAGATTTAAAACAAGTTAAAACATATGGTTTAATAACTGCTGTTTTTAAAGCCTGGGGGAAGAGACCTGACAGGAGGGATGAGTTAACATAACTATTTTAATCAGATCAGACCCAATGACAGGGAAACTTTCCTAAGGAAAGCTGTGGGTAGGATATCAAGACAGCAAGAGGAGGAGCTTAATTGGTTAATAATTTCTGCTAGTTTTTTTTTTTGTTTAATTCATGGAATTCTGACATTTTTTCTACATTGGTTTAGTTGGGTATAACATTGGTAGTGGGTTAGGTGCTCCAGTACAGACTGACCGTCTAATTGTTAGAATCTTTTCAGTGAAAAAGCTGGCAGATTCATTGCAGGCCCTGGTAGAATTTAGTTCAGGGGCAACTGTCACTGGAGGATTAATTAGTCTTTCCACTGCTGCAAACAGAGTCCGTGCATTATTAATGTTTCTGTTAATGATGTCAGAGAAGAAAGATTCCCTACCATCTTTTAAAGTTAACGGATATCTGTTCAGTCTCTCTTTGTAGATCTCATAGAGAACCTGGAGTCGAGTTTTCTGCCATTTTCTCTCGACTCATCGACACTCCCTTTTTTCACTACGTACCAGTGGATCGCTTGTCCACAGAGACTTTTTTTTACCTGAGACTACTTTAACTTTAGTCAGAGCAATGGAATCCATTATGTCTGAAATTTTCACGAGGAAATTATCTACCAGCTTGTTTGTTGAGTTGGAGTTGGGAGATGAGGGGGATATGGTGGAAGGGTAAATACGTTTAAAGGTTTCAACTGAACTGTCCCCTGGCAAACGCTTTTTTACAGTTATCTCACTGTGGCTAAATATTTTACCAGAGATGGTACTTTCAAAGAAAACAAATAAATGGTCAGATAATGCAATATCAATTACCGAGATGTCAGATATAGTTAAACCTTTGCAGATAATTAAGTCCAGAGTGTGTCCTCTATTCTGTGTTGGTTGTTTGACGTGCTGAGTCAGGCCGAAGTTGTGAAGAGTGTCACTTAATGTTTTTGCTAGTCTATTTTGGGGGTTGTCAGTATGGATGTTCAAGTCCCCCCACAATGATTAATTGGTCATAACCAATACATATTACTGAAAGAAGGTCGCTGAAATCATGAAAGAGGTTAGTTAAGAGTTAAGTTTTGGGGGTTTAAATAAACTTAGAAATAGATGTTTTTAGGCTCTTTTATATGGGTGGCTTGGTATTCAAAAGAGTAAAATATGCCCAGGGATACCTTTTTAAAGTTCATAGAGTTGTGAAAAATTGTGGCTACGCCTCCACCTCATCTGTGTTTCCTGCTCTCGCTTAAGAAATTGTAATTTGGAGCGGTAGATTCTATCAATACAAGTGTTTCATTATTTGCGTCTAGCCAGGTTTCTGATATCAAAAGGGCATGTATTTTATGTTCAGTGATGAATTCATTGATTAGGAGTGACTTTCCTGATATAGACCTAATATTAGGGGAAGAAAATAATTCTCAAATTACATGATTGTCTAATAAACAAATGGACATATTAACTGAAGAGGATAAATAGAACCATGCTAAATTTACAAGATACATTATAAAAAAAATAAAGCAAAAGGAGCTTTTATCAGAGCCAGCTCTAAATGGCTTGAAGAAGGTGAGCGCAATTCTCATTATTTCTTCACCTTAGAAAAAAAACACTAAAGTATATTAACAAACTAAAGATAAATTGGGTTATAACAGAAGATTACCAAATAATCTCTAATACCGTAGTAATTTCTATTGGAAACTTTATAGCTCAAAATTTTCTCAGGAAGCTTCAGATCACCTCTTAAAATAGCTGAATATTAAATCTAACAGTCAAGAAGACTATATTAAGTGATCAAACCATCTCATTAGAAAAAGTCAAAGATGCAATTGGGCTATTAAAAAACAATAAATCATCAGGTACAGACGGTCTTACCGCAGAATAATATAAAAAAAAATTTATATTATTTTTTTTCTCCCTTTTTTCTTGAGGTTTTCGTAGAAAGTATACAAAATCAACAACTTCCCAGTACAATGAATCAAAGTCTGACCATGGTGATCCCAAAGCCTAATAAGGACCTATTATTATGATTATTAATTGGAGACCAATTAGCTTAATGAACAACGATTGTAAAAATTTCTGCTCTAATTTTAGCTAAAAGACTTAAGATGATACTTGACTGAGTTATTGATGAATCACAATCTGTTTTTATGCTCAATAGACATGTAACTAAAAATACCATATTGGTTTTAGATATTTTGGATTATTCTGACGTAATAGAATGGCAATGGATTCATATTATTTATAGACTTCTACAAGGCCCTCGATACAGTGGAGTGTAAATGTATTTTTCACGCTCTTGACAAATATGGAATCGGTTAAAACTTCTCTACAGCGATTAAAACAATATATAAGAAGAGTAACAGCTGCATTAAATTAACAAACAGTACTTCTCCAACATACAACGAGGAATATAATAAGGCGTTTCCAATTTCTCCATACCCTTTTTTGTTAATTGCCCAACTTTTTTCTAACCATGTGATGTGAAATGATGTTTAAGGTATATCGCTTATTGGCAAAGATTTACTCATATCACAGCAGACGACACCACATTATTTCTAAAAGATGAAAGTCAAATATCTGTTGCTGTTGAATCAATCAGCCCATTTTCCAAAGCATCTGGACTGTACTTAAATATAAATGTAAACTAATGGCCATAAAAGAATCTTCGAAAACTGCTTTATGTAGTATTCCGATAAAACTAAAGGTTCATTATTTAGGTGTCATGATAACCAAAAACCAGGAAAGAAGAATTACTCCAAATTTCTATTCTATTCTTGAAAAAAAATTAAAAACAGGTTGGATCAATGGCTTTTAAGAGATTTATTGTTGAAAGGTAGAGTATTAATAACTAAAGCAGAAGGTATCTCTCGTCTTACGTACATAGCATTGCACCTTGATGACAAACTTATAAAAGAGGTTGATATATGGTATAGATGGTGTCAGCCCCAGAGTCCTGAAGGCCTGTGCAGAGCAGCTCTGTGGGATTCTGCAGCACCTCTTCAACCTTAGCTTAACTCAGGAGAAGGTTCCAGTGTTGGGGAAGACATCCTGCCTTGTTCCAGTACCCAAAAGAACTCACCCATCAGTCATCAATGACTATAGACCCGTTGCCCTGACATCCCACATCATGAAGGTCCTGGAGAGACTCCTGTTGGCACCCCTGAGTAAGCAAACAAGAACGTATCATGACCCACTGCAGTTTGCTTATCGCTGTGGAGTTGGAGTTGAAGATGCCATCATCCACCTACTTCAACCAACCCACTGTCATCTGGACAAAGCAGGCAGCACTGTGAGGATCATGTTCTTTGATTTCTCTAATGCATTTAACACAATTCAGCCTGATTTGCTTTGTCAGAAACTCCTGAAGACACAGGTGGAGCCCTCAACAATCGCCTGGATCAATGACTACCTGACCAACAGACCACAGTTTGTGAGACTGAAGAATTGTGTGTCAAACCAGGTGGTCAGCAGCACAGGAGCACCACAGGGGACCGTACTCTCACCATTCCTTTTTACTCTGTACACCTCAGACTTCCAGTACAAATCAGAGACCTGTCATCTGCAGAAATACTCAGATGACTCTGCAATTGTCGGGTGTATCAGAGATGGACAAGATGCTGAATACAGAGAGTTGGTGGACCGCTTTGTGACATGGTGTGGAAACAATCGTCTCACCTTGAATGTGAACAAAACAAAGGAGATGATTGTAGATTTCAGAAGAAACAGGGATAAGTCAAACACTGTTTCCATCATGGGAGAAGAAGTGGAGGTGGTTGAGGAGTATAAATACCTCGGAGTTCACCTTGACAACAGACTGGACTGGAGGCGCAACAGTGAAGCCGTCTACAAGAAGGGACAGAGCAGACTGTACTTCTTGAGGAAGCTTAGGTCCTTCAAGGTTTGCAGCAAGATGCTGCAGATCTTCTACAAGTCTGTTGTGGAGAGTGTAATCTCTTCAGCCGTCATCTGTTGGGGTACCAGCATCAGAGCCAGGGACTTAAAAAGGCTAAACAACCTGATAAAGAAGGCTGGTTCTGTTCTTGGGACAACTGTGGAAAATCTGGAGATGATAATGCAAAGAAGGATTCTTCATAAAATCAAAAAAATTATGGACAACCCTGAGCATCCTCTTCATGAGACAGTCACACAACAACAGAGCATCTTCAGTCGGAGGCTTCTTCAGTTTCGCTGCAATACAGACCGCTACAGGAAATCCTTCCTGCCCACAGCCATCATTATCTACAACAATTCCTTAAAGAATTGATTATATGAGCTATACCAACACTTAATTTCCCTCTGGGATCAATAAAGTATTTTTGAATTTTTTTTAAATTGAATTATAAAAGAGGTTGATAGGTTACTCTTCAACGTTATATGAACACACTACATAAGAAAAACAGATCTTATGAACTCTTATGTTTTTAGACAGTTGGCTTAGGAATAACATTATTATGTGAACCAGTTATTCGACCCAAATGGCATGCTTTTCTCCTATTAAGAATTTTGTCTACACTAGTATAAATCGTGAAGATTATACAAAAGTATTTGGCTCAATACCATTAGGGGTTTGTATGCTATTTAAGGAACCG